>CM033471.1:258968219-259035892 GCA_019447015.1 Hymenochirus boettgeri | reverse complement strand
AAATAGAGAGGTTGGATAGAAACGTTAAATAGAGAGGTTGGATAGAAACGTTAAATAGAGAGGTTGGATAGAGACGTTAAATAGAGAGGTTGGATAGAGACATTAAATAGAGAGGTTGGATAGAGACGTTAAATAGAGAGGTTGGATAGAGACGTTAATAGAGAGGTTGGATAGAGGACGTTAAATAGAGAGGATGGATTAGAGACGTTAAATAGAGGAGATGGATAGAGACGTTAAAATAGAGAGGATGGATAGAGACGTTAAATAGAGAGGTTGGATAGAGAACGTTAATAGAGAGGATTGGATAGAAACGTGAAAGAGACGAGTTGGATAGAGACGTTGAAATAGAGAGGTTGGATAGAGAGTTAAATTAGAGGAGTTGCGATAGAAACGTTTAAATGGAGAGGTGGATAGATAGGGTAAATGGAAGGGTGGATCGAAACGTTAAATAGAGAGGCTGGATAAGAACGCTAAATGAGATGTTGATAAGAGACGTAGGATCGAGACGTTAAACAGGACGTTTTGTTGTATAGAGTTTTATATCTAACGTCTCCAATCTTATTAATCTCTATACAAAAGGAAACATCTTGGAAATGGACTTCGTACAATTTTAGCCTTTTATTAAACCCTACCTCCACAGTTGACTGCAGTCTGTATATGTATGAATACAAGGTATTCTCAATTTTTACTCATATTGCCCCTAGTAACCAACCAGAATGACAGATATGTACTAATACAGTAATCTCACATAATTTAGTAGGTTCCCGTACCAACCAGAACACAGATTATATGGTTAATACCGTAATCTCAATATTATATAGTTACTTCCTCTTACCACCGAACTCAGCTATATGCTATAATACCCAGATAATTGTCAATATATATAGTAATGCCCTGTACCAACACGAATACAGGAATGTAGTATACCAAGTATTCTCAATATTAATATTATCCCCGTACCAACCAGAACTACAGTATATGTATTAATACCAGTAATTCTCAATATTATATAGTATCCCACGTACCAACCAAGAACTACAATAGATGTATTAATACCAGTAATTCTCATAATTATATAGTATCCCGTACCAACAAACTACAGATAGTATTGTAATACCAGTAATTCCATCAATTATTAGTATCCCTGTACAACCAGAACGACTAGGTATAATGTAAGAATACCATAATTCTCAATACTTCTAGAGTATCCCGTCACCAACCAGAACTAAAGTAATATGTAGTAATACCAGTATCTTCTCAATATTATATAGGTATCCCCGTACCAACCATAACTACGTATAGGTATTAATAACCAGTAATTATCAATATTAATAGGATCCCTGTACCACAACCAGAACTACAGTATATGTATTAATACCAGTTATTCTCAATATTATATAGTATCCCCGTACCAACCAGAACTACAGTATATGTATTAATACCAGTAATTCTCAATATTATATAGTATCCCCATACCAACCAGAACTACAGTATATATATTAATACCAGTTATTCTCAATATTATATACTATCCCCGTACCAACCAGAACTACAGTATATGTATTAATACCACTAATTCTCAATATTATATAGTATCCCTGGATCAACCAGAACTACAGTATATGTATTAATACCAGTTATTCTCAATATTATATAGTATCCCCGTACCAACCAGAACTACAGTATAATGAAACGATCAATACCATAATTCTCAATATTCTAAGTATCCCCGTACCAACCAGAACTACAGTATATGTATAATACCAGTATTTCTCAATATATATAGTATCCCCGTACCAACCAGAACTACAGTATATGTATTAATACCAGTAATTCTCAATATTAATATAGTATCCCCGTACCAAGCCGAACTACAGTATATGTATAATACCTAATTTCAAGTATTATATAGTATCCCTGTACCAACCAGATCTACAGTATATGTATTAATACCAGTAATTCTCATTATTATTTAATTTTAGAAACTTATCCAGCCCACTTTTAAAGCTATTTAGTGAACTTTCCATTACCACATGTGCTGGAAGACAGTTGACCATTTTCACTTTCCTAACATGAAGATGAAACTTCTTTTCTTTCAATCGTAAAGGAATAGTTCACATCAATCAAATCCCCAGGAGCAACGGACCAAGAAAGAACAAACTTACCTCACATGCCATCCTCCGCAGCAGCATTGGAAATTCCTGACGGCTTTCTGTTCAGAATAACTATATTATCAGGCATGTGCGCATAGTTACTCTGAACCAGGAAGTGGTCGGGACCTGTCGCTGCTGCTGCAGATTTCGTGTAAGGTAAGTTTCTTCTTTCTTGGTCGGTTGCTCCTGGGGAGTTGATTGAAGAACAGGAGGTAAGGCATAGCTACTTAACCTCCCGGGCTTCAATCAATACATTAAAGGAATAGTTCACTTTTTGAGTAAACTATTCCTTTAAAGGATGTCCATGAGTCATCTGATATGACCTATTAATGAACAATGCACCAGAGAGTTCATTGTATGGGCCATTAATATATTTGTATAGGGTTATCATATCCCAACGCAAACGTCACTTCTCTAATGTAAACAGCCCTAACTTGTCTAATCTGCCTGCATATTCAAGCCCCTCTATTCCCCTTATTAATTTAGTTGCCCTTCTCTGAACTGCTTCCATTTCCAAGGTGTCCCTTTTGTATATGGGATTCCAAAACTGCACCGCATATTTCAAATGAGGCAAAAAGGACCAAGATTAAATCTGCATTGTCTGCTATACTGACAGAAAGCCAGAAAATTGCCAAACATTATAACATGATGTCATTACTGTAACTGTAATAGTTATTATAAATGGGATCTCTATGATACAAGAGTCACCTACTTATAATACGATTACTGTACAGTTGATCTAAAGGGAAGGATAGGAGATTGTGTATCATACAGTCTCACCTGAAGTCTGGTCACCTTCTTATGTAACCTTTCCTCTTCCCTTTGTGCCCTGATCATCTCTAACCTCATCCTCTCCTGTCCAACCTCCTGCCTGCTCTGTCGACTCATTGCCCTTTGCAGCTTATTGGTGGTTGAGCTGTAGGTGTCAGCTAGTGCCTGTCCCAGTTGTAGGGTCCCGTAGACCAGCACATCGACTTCCTCTTGCAGTGCAGGGGGATTGTCTTCCTGACCCCAGGACAGTTGAACCCCCATCAGGATTAAGATGGTCAGTAGCATAGTGTGTGCGAGGAAAGAGGCTGAATGTAAGAGAGAGAAAAGGCTTTCCAGGTTACAGTGACACGGTAGGTGGAAGCTGGGATTGTGTAAGATGGGGGGAGATTACAACATCAGCAGAGAGATAAAGGGATGAGAAAGGACATTCATTTATATTTCTTTTGGAACTTTCAGATTCTGCAACGTTCCGTCTATAATAATTAGAGATGTAATGTGGGTTTGAATAGAACCCAGTTTCGAATCCAATTCTTATCGAAAGTAGACGATTATTGAAAATCGAAAGTAGACGATTATCGAAAATCGAAGGTAGACGATTATCGAAAATCGAAGGTAGACGATTATCGAAAATCGAAAGTAGACGATTATCGAAAATCGAAGGTAGACGATTATTGAGAATCGAAAGTAGACGATTATCGAAAATCGAAGGTAGACGATTATTGAAAATCGAAGTAGACGATTATCGAAAATCGAAGGTAGACGATTATTGAGAATCGAAAGTAGACGATTATTGAAAATCGAATCTTGGAAAGTAATAATCAATTTCAGTAACTCTCGAAAATGGAATGCGGAAGCTGGAAAACAGCCGATCGTGAGGAAAGATAGTTTTAAAGTAAGTTTTGGTTCTATTTACAGGTTCCCCAGACCATTCCCAGGTCTCTGTGTCATTTACAGTAACCTACTATTACTATTTGTCCCTCGAAATGGACACTTTTTCAAATTTTTTCTCCCATAGACTTCTATGGGTCCGTTTTCGAATCTTCGAATTTTCCGAAAAATTCAATAATGGAAAGAAACTCAACAGTTTCGAAAATCTCTAATAATAATATTACCGTATTGAATATACTAAAAGCATATAAATGGTGCTTAATATAGTATGCTATAATAATATTATGTTACCGGTATATAGTATACTGTAATCATATTAATGTTACATTATATAGTATACTGTAATCATACATATTAATATTATAGTATACTGTAATCACATTAATAATATATTATAGTAAACTGTAATACATATACTGTAATATTAAAGGGCATCTATAGTGAAAAAAACACATTGCCCCTTTGCAAAGTTAAATTCATGTACTCTGTGCTGCCTTAATCCTATATCTGTCACTGACTCTGTTTAACCACGGTGTCAGATCTATGTGCAGCATTCCCCCCTTCTCCCTCCCCTCTGTTACCTCCTCCATGTCTCAGCTCCGGCTAACCGACAAGCTTTTTATGTGCAGTAGGAGTTAAAAGTTCAACATCCTGAAAAACACACCCACGCACAGTGGCCAATAGAAAGCAAGCTGTCCTGGAGACACGGAAGAAGGAGAACAGTACAGTTTACGATCTCTCACTTTGTGACCCATTATCAATCAGTGAAAGCTATTAAGAAGGGGGGTCAAGTGCAGCCTTATATCTAACATCAAAGCTACCTCTCTCCCCCTGCTAATGCTGTTATCTCTATGTTTATTACAGAGCAGGGAGGGGGGATCACGTCACAGGGATTTGATTGACAGTACAAGTAGGAGTAGAGAAATGCAATCACGCATTCTTCTAACTGGTGTATCTCAGGACAGAGAGGGAATCTGAACAAAGTGAAGACACTCTGGTGGTTGAGGGGAATTATAGAACACATGGAAAGAAAGAAAAAAAAGTTCATTTTCCCACTATAGATGCCCTTTAAATGAAATAATATACTGTAATAATGTAAACGAATTATATTAATGTTACATTATATTGTTTATACTATAATCATATTAATAATATAGTATACTGTAATCATATTAATTCTATACTAAAATAATATTAATTTAGATAATCTGTAATATTATTACATTATATAAAATTCTGTAACAATATCATATATTGTAAAAATATTAGTACCATATATTATATACTGTAATAATATTACAACATGTAGTATACTGTAATCATATTAATGTCACATAAAATACTGTATTAATATTAATAATATATAGTATGCTGTAATAATATACTGTAATAATACTGTATATGATATACTGTATTAATATTACATTATAGTAAACTTTAAACATTATTATACAATATAATATACTTTAATCATAGTGATTATATAGTATACTGTTATATTAAAATTACTGTATATAGTATACTGTTTTCATTAATATTGCATTATATAGTATACTGTAATAATATATGATATACTGTAATCATTTTAATATTACTATATATAGCATAATGTATTTATATTATACATAATAATAAACCTAGTATATTGTAATCCTATTAATATTACTATTAATAATATACTTTAATAATCATATATAGTATACTGTAATCATATTAATATTGCATAATATAGTATACTGTAATAATATATAGTATACTGTAATCATATAAATATATATAGTATACTATTATCATTTTAATATTTCATAATATAGTATACTGTAATAATATATTGTAATCCTATTAATATTACTATATATATATAGTCTACCGTAATAGTAATATCTATAATGATAATAATATAAAGTATACTGTAATAATATTAATATTACTATATATAGTATACCGCAATAGTAATATCTATACTAATAATATAAAGTATACTGTAATCATATTAATATTACTATATATAGTATACTGTAATAGTAATATCGAATAATAATAATATATAGTATACCGTAATTATAATATATAATATACTGTAATAATATTTATATTGCTATATATAGTATACAGTTATCATATCAATTTTGCTTTATATAGTACACCGTAATAATATATAGTATACTGTAATATTAATATATACGGTAGTATGTAATAATATATAGTATACTGTAATCGTATTAATATATATATATAGTATACTTTAATAATATAATGTATACTGTAATTATATTAATTTTACAATATATAATCTATTATAATAATGTAGTAATTTCTGATTGCCTTTGCCTAATGGTTCCATAACGCCTGTATTAACACTGGGCCCCTTTATAACGTACTGTGTAGAGTTTCTAAGTGTGTGTGTCTAGACCCAGGTTCACACACTGTTACTCTAGTTCAGACTCACTGCCACATCCTAGTCTGGGTTTACTGCCCAGTAAACACAGATGACCCCCTTTCCAAGGTTACAGAGCTGATGCTGTCTGACTAATTCTGATTGGTTGGTTTATGTCTTGCCCACTGTGGTAATGTTTTCAGTTCTGTATGTACGTGGCCCCGGTGAGAATATGTGTGGATAGGAATATCTGTTATTAAACTGTACTGTATTTACAGTACAGGGATCTGGCACAACTGTAAACAAATAATAGCAGTCACCCCACAGTGGGAGGGGCAGATTTCATGTCCCAAAGCTCTGTTGTCTGTGTCACCCTGCAACGGAAGCGATATACTCTATGTCCCAGAGTTCCTTCTGGTCTGTGTCGCCCTGCAATGGGAGGGATAGACTCCATCCCCCCCTCGCCTGTAAAAGTGTTAATTTTTAATATTTAGTAAGGCCATGAACTGGTGGATATTTAGGTAGTAAGGTAGGCCAGGAACAGGTGATATTTAGGTAGTAAGGAGGCCATGCACAGGTAGATCGTTAGGTAGTTAAGGTAGGCCATGCACGGGTGGATATTAGGTAGTAAGGCAGGCCCTGACGGGTGGATATTTAGGTAGTAAAGTAGGCTATGCACTAGTGGATATTTAAGTAGTAAGGGAGGCTATGCCTACTGGTGGATAATTTAAGTAGTAAGGTCGGCTATGCACTAGTGGATATTTAGGTCGCAAGGAGGCTATGCACGGGTGGATGTTAGGTAGCAGGCAGGCAATGCATGGTGGATATTGGTAGTAAGGTTGCCTATGCAGGGGGATATTTTAGGTAGAAAGGCAGGCCATGCACTGGTGGAATTTTAGGTAAGTAGGGAGGCTATGCACGGGTGGATATTTAGGTAGTAAGGTAGGCCATGCCACTGGTGGATATTAGGTGTAAGGCGGCCATGCACGGGTGGAATTTAGGTAGGTAAGGTAGGCCTATGCACGGGTGGTATTTAGGTAGTAAGGTAGGCTAGGCCGGGTGGATTTAGGTAGAAGGTAGGCCATGCCTGGTGGATATTTAGGTAGTAAGGCAGGCCATGCAAGGGTGGATATTTAGGTAGGAAGGTGGCTATGCCCGGGTGGATCTTAGTAGCAAGGCAGGCCATGCACTGCGTGGATATTTAGGTAGTAAGGATGGCTAGCACGGATGGATATTAGGTAGAAGGTGGCCATGCAAGGGTGATCTTTGTAAAACAATTTGACCAACAAAAAATGATCAGGTACCATCTGTTACATAGTCTATAGACTGCTAGGCAATAGGAATTTATATAGCAGGATCGGTCGGACAAAAATAAAACATGTTTACGTTTTTTTTACTATACAGGATTATAAACTAAGGGGCCAATGCAATAAATGGTGCAAATGTTTAATTGCCAATCAACCCAATCAGAAAATCTGATTAACCAGGAAAAAAGCAACAATGAATGGATGCTTGTGAAGGTTCTCATTCCATCCAAGTCATGGTATATCTTTGTATTCAGTTGGATCAACTGGACTTAAGTTTAGTCCTGAAGACGTTCGCTAGTCATCCGACTGGTTTCTCAAGTCAGAATGACTTGCTACAAGAATCTAGTGGCAATATGTACCCTGAAAAAGTCCCAATTAGCATTATGAAAGCCAGGTGTAGGGACCTTCTGATTTGCAAGTGTTTGATTGCAATGAGCTAAGGGTGTGCATTGAGGCCTTGTCCCAGGTGTGATCGTGTCAAAACAGCATTGTACATGGCCAAGACAGTTCGTGTCGAACTCCCCACCTATGGTCAGGCTTGGTTCCATGGTTTTCACAAAAATGGACCCTTGACACTCTCTTGAAGCCAGCCTATTGCTGCCAAGATTTGACCATTAAAATCGTCAAAGGGATGTACTTATCCTTAAGATTGCAGTACATGGACGAGTCCTGACCCGAGGAAATTGGCTATTCTGTGATGGGCCATACGTTAGGCAGTTGCTGTGCGGGGTCCCCCACAACAATCAGAAGCATCTTCACTGCACTGCACTGGTATATGATGTCGCCTTCTTATATTCTGTATTGGGTGTTTTTTTTCCTTTTTGGGATGCAGATATGCTGCCTCACACATTTTCATCAGAAGGTCCCTAACACCTGGATGTTTTATGCTAATAGTACTTTTCCAGGGTACTAATTGCCCCAAAGATCTCGTACAAGTCATTTGATATTGAGTCGGAGACTAGCGAAACGTCTTCCAAGAACTAAACATCAGTCCAGTTGATCCAAACTGAATACAACAGATATATCTGATTGGCTGCTGAAAATTAATAGGCTGGGAAAGCTTTTATAACATCAGCCCCTTAATATGGGTTCCATGACACACAATATGCTGGCAGTCAGCGGCGTAACTATCCACAGCCAGTGAGAATGGTGGAGGGCCAGGGGATAAGATTGCCAGCTGATTATCCAGGTACGCAATCATGTGTTTTTAAAAAAGTTCGGTGCAATCAGCCATTTTAATAATTCAGCCGGTACTTTACCGGTGTTTAAAGGTACGCACCTTTATGAAACATATGCTGTTTTAAACAACTGAACCGTATCTGGCCTTGCGGCTGGGGAGGGTGGTGTTGTCATTTTCACAGTGCATGGTCTAGGTAAGTTAGCTGTAGGCAGGATTTGGAATTTGCTCACCGTGTACCCTGCTGGGGTCTCCAGTGCGTGTTTGATTGGTCGGCAGCTGATTGATAGAAGGTAAATAGAAGATGGTGGTTTTCAGTGAGATTCCCAGGGATTTTTCATCTTAAAATCCCATAGAATTCGGGGACCTGTAGAGGAGGAAGAATGGGGAGAGGTAAGGGTGGGAGAGAGTAGTAAAGCACAAGGCTGTGGTATGGGATTAGATGGACATTGGAAAGGTTAGTGTTTACACACGGTAATGTCACTACTTGTTGTGGTAAACCACAGAGGTACAGGCCACACTGGAGAACTCACGCCGCTCGATTTACCTAAAGATTCACCTGTAACAACCATTGCCAATCGCAAGAGACCTTCCAAAACACATTATCCCCCGGGTAACCTTCCCGCACACTAACCGTGCAGGGCTTGATTGGGGTCCTCTCCGGCATGAAATGAACTTTCACTGCAATGTGGTTCCTCACCGATCCCTGGTCGCTTGCCAAGTTTAGACTCGAGGGGTAAACAAACAGCAGATTCCTGTCAATAGAGAAGAGCAGAACACTAAGAACAATGAACCTCCTACTGCAGGGTGACACAGACAGAAAGGAACTATAGGAACATGGAGCCTATCTCTCCCACTGCAGGCGACAAAGACAGGAAGGAAAATCGATAGGACATGGAGCCTACTCTCTCTCCCACTGCAAGGGCGAACAAGACAGAAGGAACTATAGGCCATGCGCCTATCTCCCCACTGCAGGACGACAAGACAGCAAAGGACACTTATAGGACAGAGGAGCCTATCCCCCGACCGCAGGGCCGACCAAAGCAACAGAAAGGAACTATAGGACATGGAGTTACTATCCATAGCTCTGCCCAATGTCAGTGGCGACAAAGACAGGAAGGAATACTGTGGACATGGAGCCTACTCTCTCCCACTGCAGGACGACAAGACAGTAAACGAACCTATAGGACACCTGGAGGCCTATTTCCCACTGCAGGGGGACAAACGACAGGACGGACACTATAGGACATGGAGCTACTCTCCACTGCAGCGGGATACCACATACAAACCGAAGGACGACTATGGGCCCATGGCCAGCCTATCTCTCCACTGCAGGGTAGACCACAGGAAGGAAACTATAGGACACTGGAGCCTTATCCTCCCAATGAAGGGTGACACAGACCACCAGAGGAATATAGGTCACTGGAGTCTATCCCTCCCACGGCAGGGCCGCCTACCCACAACGACAAAAGGAACAGTAGACAGGAGTCACCTCCACTCAGGCAAGGACGAAGGAAATGGAATGCGCTATCCCTCCCACTGAGGGTTGGACACAGACAAGAAGGAACTATAGGACAGGATGGAGTCCTATTCCCCTCCACGCAGGGTGACACGACAATTGAAGGATACTATGGGGGAATGGAGTCCTATCCCTCCCACTGCACTGGGTGCACACAGGACAAAGAAGAACTATAGGACCCATGGAGCCTCTCTACCAACGCAGGGTGCACAACAGAGGAACTATGCGGACCAATGGAGCTCCCTATCCCTCCCAAGCAGGAACGACTAAGGTACACAGACAGCAAGGAATTTCTATAGGACATGGATGAGCCATCTCCCTCCCACCTGCAGGTGACACCAGACATAGAAGGAAACTTATGGCACATGGAGCATCCCTCCAATGCAGGGTTACACAGACAGAAGGAAAACTATAGGACATGGAGTCATCCCTCCCACTGCACGGGGACCCAGACAAGGGAACTATGACATGGAGTCTACCTCCATCCATTGACAGGGTATCACAGACAAAAAGGAACTATGGGACCCATTTGTCCCCGTCTGTCTTCCCTCCCATCTGCAGGGTGACACAGACAAGATAGGAACTATTGGGACCGTGGAGTCCTATTCCCTCCCCACTGACACGGCCGGAAACAGAAAGGAAGGAACTATAGCGTGGAGTCTATCCCTCCCATGAAGGGCGACACAGAAAGGAACGGACTATAGGACGTGGGAGTTATCCTCCCATGCAGGGGTTGACACAGAAAGGAAGGACAACCTAGGGGACATGGAGCCCTATCCCCCCTGCAGGGTGAAAGACCAAGGAAGACACTATAGGACATGGAGGCCGATATCTCACCAATGCAGGACGCGACAAAAGACAAGAAGGAACTTATGGGACATGGAGCTCCATCCCTCCCCACTGAGTAGTCTGTCTCTTGCGACACAGACCAAAAGGAACTATGGATCGTGCGGAGTTCCTACCTCCGCTCACGACCGACATGACAGGAATGGTGACGATCTACACCCCACTCAGTGGGAACAGACGAGACTACTGGGGACTGGATTGCCTACCCTCCCACATGCGGGGAACAGACAAGAATGGAATATGGGACGCCTGGAGTCCATCCCCTCCCATGCAGCGGTGACACAGACAGAGGAACTATGGGACATGGGCTCTATATACACTCCCACTGACAGGTGACAACAGACAAGAAGGGAAATTTTTCTATGGACGTTGTGAGTCTAGCCCTCCCCCTCGTCAGGGCGCCACATAGAACAGGAAGGATCTTACTATAGGACGAGAGTTCTATCAACCTCCCACGCAGGCGCTGACACAGCCACAAGAACGTGTGGAAACTTGGGAATGGACGCCTATCCCCCCACTGCAGAGGTTGACACAGACCGGAAGGAAACTATATGGACATGGGTCATCCTCCCCGCAGGGTGACAAGACAAGGCCACACGCGACCCTCACTTATGGGTGACATTAGAAGCTATCCCTCCCCGGCAGGGTGACCCATACAGCGAAGGTCAACATAGGACAGGAGTGCTATCCCCTCCCATGCCAGGGGGACAACAGACAAGAAGAAACTCAGGGACACTGAGTCTATCCCTCCCCTGCACGGGCGACACAGACCAACGAAGGACACTATGGGACACGAGTCTTCCCTCAAATGCAGGGCGACACAGAAATGAAGAAGAAAACTATGTGGACCTGAGCCTATCCACTCCCACTGCATGGGTGAGACAGATAAGAAGGAATATGGGACATGGAGTTCTATCACTCCCATGCAGGGTGACTTCACACAGTGTTAGGTATCGGGACCGTGGTAGTCTATCCCCCCAACTGCAGGGAAACCAGACAGAAGGACTAGAGGACATGGGAGGCCTATCATCTATACTCGGCAGGGCGACACAGACAAGAAGGAACTATGGCGACTGGAGTCTATCCCTCCCAATGCGGGCGCACACGACAGGAAGGAACTATGGGACATTGGGCCTCCACCGCTCCCACTGCAGGGGACACAGACAAGAAGGAACTATAGGGACAGGGAGCCTATCCCTCCCACTGCCGAGCGGTAAACACAGACAGGAGGAAACACTATGGGACATGGAGTCTATCCCTCCCATTGCAGGGCGACAAAGACCCAAGAAGGAAACTCTGGGACATGACAGTCTATCCCTTCCACTGCAGGGTGACACAGACAAGAAGGAAACTATGGGAACGTGAGTCTATCCCCCCCATTGCAGGGTGGACACAGACAAGAAGGAACTGATAGGACATGGAGTCCTATCCCTCCCACTGCAGGGTGACCACAGACAAGTAGAAAATGGGACAGTTCCTTCTGGTCTGTGTCGCCCTGCAATGGGAGGGATAGACTCCACGTCCCATAGTTCCTACTTGTCTGTGTCACCCTGCAGTGGGAGGGATAGACTCCATGTCCTATAGTTCCTTCTTGTCTGTGTCACCCTGCAATGGGGGGGATAGACTCCACGTCCCATAGTTCCTTCTTGTCTGTGTCACCCTGCAGTGGGAGGGATAGACTTCATGTCCCAGAGTTCCTTCTGGTCTGTGTCGCCCTGCAATGGGAGGGATAGACTCCATCCCCCCCTCGCCTGTAAAAGTGTTAATTTTTAATATTTAGTAAGGCCATGAACTGGTGGATATTTAGGTAGTAAGGTAGGCCAGGAACAGGTGATATTTAGGTAGTAAGGAGGCCATGCACAGGTAGATCGTTAGGTAGTTAAGGTAGGCCATGCACGGGTGGATATTAGGTAGTAAGGCAGGCCCTGACGGGTGGATATTTAGGTAGTAAAGTAGGCTATGCACTAGTGGATATTTAAGTAGTAAGGGAGGCTATGCCTACTGGTGGATAATTTAAGTAGTAAGGTCGGCTATGCACTAGTGGATATTTAGGTCGCAAGGAGGCTATGCACGGGTGGATGTTAGGTAGCAGGCAGGCAATGCATGGTGGATATTGGTAGTAAGGTTGCCTATGCAGGGGGATATTTTAGGTAGAAAGGCAGGCCATGCACTGGTGGAATTTTAGGTAAGTAGGGAGGCTATGCACGGGTGGATATTTAGGTAGTAAGGTAGGCCATGCCACTGGTGGATATTAGGTGTAAGGCGGCCATGCACGGGTGGAATTTAGGTAGGTAAGGTAGGCCTATGCACGGGTGGTATTTAGGTAGTAAGGTAGGCTAGGCCGGGTGGATTTAGGTAGAAGGTAGGCCATGCCTGGTGGATATTTAGGTAGTAAGGCAGGCCATGCAAGGGTGGATATTTAGGTAGGAAGGTGGCTATGCCCGGGTGGATCTTAGTAGCAAGGCAGGCCATGCACTGCGTGGATATTTAGGTAGTAAGGATGGCTAGCACGGATGGATATTAGGTAGAAGGTGGCCATGCAAGGGTGATCTTTGTAAAACAATTTGACCAACAAAAAATGATCAGGTACCATCTGTTACATAGTCTATAGACTGCTAGGCAATAGGAATTTATATAGCAGGATCGGTCGGACAAAAATAAAACATGTTTACGTTTTTTTTACTATACAGGATTATAAACTAAGGGGCCAATGCAATAAATGGTGCAAATGTTTAATTGCCAATCAACCCAATCAGAAAATCTGATTAACCAGGAAAAAAGCAACAATGAATGGATGCTTGTGAAGGTTCTCATTCCATCCAAGTCATGGTATATCTTTGTATTCAGTTGGATCAACTGGACTTAAGTTTAGTCCTGAAGACGTTCGCTAGTCATCCGACTGGTTTCTCAAGTCAGAATGACTTGCTACAAGAATCTAGTGGCAATATGTACCCTGAAAAAGTCCCAATTAGCATTATGAAAGCCAGGTGTAGGGACCTTCTGATTTGCAAGTGTTTGATTGCAATGAGCTAAGGGTGTGCATTGAGGCCTTGTCCCAGGTGTGATCGTGTCAAAACAGCATTGTACATGGCCAAGACAGTTCGTGTCGAACTCCCCACCTATGGTCAGGCTTGGTTCCATGGTTTTCACAAAAATGGACCCTTGACACTCTCTTGAAGCCAGCCTATTGCTGCCAAGATTTGACCATTAAAATCGTCAAAGGGATGTACTTATCCTTAAGATTGCAGTACATGGACGAGTCCTGACCCGAGGAAATTGGCTATTCTGTGATGGGCCATACGTTAGGCAGTTGCTGTGCGGGGTCCCCCACAACAATCAGAAGCATCTTCACTGCACTGCACTGGTATATGATGTCGCCTTCTTATATTCTGTATTGGGTGTTTTTTTTCCTTTTTGGGATGCAGATATGCTGCCTCACACATTTTCATCAGAAGGTCCCTAACACCTGGATGTTTTATGCTAATAGTACTTTTCCAGGGTACTAATTGCCCCAAAGATCTCGTACAAGTCATTTGATATTGAGTCGGAGACTAGCGAAACGTCTTCCAAGAACTAAACATCAGTCCAGTTGATCCAAACTGAATACAACAGATATATCTGATTGGCTGCTGAAAATTAATAGGCTGGGAAAGCTTTTATAACATCAGCCCCTTAATATGGGTTCCATGACACACAATATGCTGGCAGTCAGCGGCGTAACTATCCACAGCCAGTGAGAATGGTGGAGGGCCAGGGGATAAGATTGCCAGCTGATTATCCAGGTACGCAATCATGTGTTTTTAAAAAAGTTCGGTGCAATCAGCCATTTTAATAATTCAGCCGGTACTTTACCGGTGTTTAAAGGTACGCACCTTTATGAAACATATGCTGTTTTAAACAACTGAACCGTATCTGGCCTTGCGGCTGGGGAGGGTGGTGTTGTCATTTTCACAGTGCATGGTCTAGGTAAGTTAGCTGTAGGCAGGATTTGGAATTTGCTCACCGTGTACCCTGCTGGGGTCTCCAGTGCGTGTTTGATTGGTCGGCAGCTGATTGATAGAAGGTAAATAGAAGATGGTGGTTTTCAGTGAGATTCCCAGGGATTTTTCATCTTAAAATCCCATAGAATTCGGGGACCTGTAGAGGAGGAAGAATGGGGAGAGGTAAGGGTGGGAGAGAGTAGTAAAGCACAAGGCTGTGGTATGGGATTAGATGGACATTGGAAAGGTTAGTGTTTACACACGGTAATGTCACTACTTGTTGTGGTAAACCACAGAGGTACAGGCCACACTGGAGAACTCACGCCGCTCGATTTACCTAAAGATTCACCTGTAACAACCATTGCCAATCGCAAGAGACCTTCCAAAACACATTATCCCCCGGGTAACCTTCCCGCACACTAACCGTGCAGGGCTTGATTGGGGTCCTCTCCGGCATGAAATGAACTTTCACTGCAATGTGGTTCCTCACCGATCCCTGGTCGCTTGCCAAGTTTAGACTCGAGGGGTAAACAAACAGCAGATTCCTGTCAATAGAGAAGAGCAGAACACTAAGAACAATGAACCTCCTACTGCAGGGTGACACAGACAGAAAGGAACTATAGGACACATGGAGTCTATCCCTCCCCACTGCAGGGACGACAAGACAGGAAGGAAAACATAGGACATGAGCCTATTCTCTCCCACTGCAGGGCGAACAAGACAGAAGGAACTATAGGCCATGCGGGCCTATCTCTCCATGCAGGCGACAAAGACAGCAAAGGACACTATAGGACAGATGGGCCTATCCCCCATCCGCAGGGCACGACCAAGACAGAAAGGAACTATATCGGACATGGAGTTACTACCCATGCACTCTCCCAACTGTCGCGGCGCAAAGACAGAAGGAATACTGGATAGGACATGGAGACCTCATCTCTCCCACTGCAGGACGACCCAAGACAGATAAAGCGAAACCATAGGACACCCTGGAGGCCTACTCTTCCACTGCAGGGGCGACAAAGACAGGAGGAATTAGGGACATGGAGCTATCCTCCCTGCAGCGGGATGACCAATACAACCGAAGACGAACCCCTATGGGACCCCATGGCGCCTATCACTCTCCACTGCAGGAGATCAGACCGACAGGAAAGGAATATAGGACACCCTGGAGCCTTACTCTCCCACTGCACAGCGGCTGACACAGACCCAAGAAGGAAATATAGGTCACTGGAGTCTATCCCTCCCACGGCAGGTGTCGCCCCTACCTACACCGCACGAAGACAGGAACTATGCAGGATTACCCTCCCACTGCGACGCAAGACGAGGAATATGGGACTAGCACTATCCTCCCACTGCAGGTTGACACAGACAAGAAGGGAACTATAGGACAGGAGTCATCCCCTACCACTGCAGGGTGACACGACAAGTGAAGGATACTATGGGAATGGAGTCCTTCCCTCCCACCTGCACGGGTGACAACAGGACAAAGAAGACTATACCGGACCATGGTAGCCCTCTCTACCAACTGCGCAGGGTGCACAGACAGAGGGAACTATGGGACCAATGGAGTCCTGATCCCTCCCACGCAGGACACTAAACAGACAGAAGGAATCTATAGGACATGCCATGAGCCTATTCCCTCCCACCTGCAGGGTGACACACAGACATAGTAAGGAAACTTATGGCAATGGGTAGCATCCATCCATTGCAGGGTGACACAGACAGAAGGAAACTATAGGACATGGAGTCATCCCTCCACTGCACGGGGACCCACGACAAGCAAGGAACTATGACATGGAGTCTACCCCTCCCATCCATTGAAGGGTATCACAGACAAAAAGGAACTATGGGAGCCATTTGCGTGCTCATCCCTCCCCACTTGCAGGTGACAACAGACAATGAACGAAACTATTGGGACGTGGAGTCACTATCCCTCCTCACTGCACAGGCCGGGAAACAGAAAGGAAGGAAACTATAGCACGTGGAGTCTATCCCTCCCATGAGGGCGACACAGAAAGGAAGGACTATAGGACGTGGGAGTTATCCTCCCAATGCCAGGGGGACACAGAAAGGAAGGAAACCTAGGGGACATGAGCCCTATCCCCTCCACTGCAGGGGTGAACAGACCAAGGAAGTGACATATAGGACATGGAGCCCGATCTCTCCCAATGCAGGCGACAAAGGCACAGAAGGAACTATGGGACACTGGAGCCTCCATCCCTCCCCACTGCAGTGTCTCGCGACACAGACAAAAAGGAACACTATGGGATCCGATGCCGGAGTTCCTACCCTCCCTGGCGGACACCAGACAGACAGGATAGGTGACTGAGTCTACACCTCCACT
The DNA here is from genome assembly GCA_019447015.1 of Hymenochirus boettgeri. NCBI lineage: Eukaryota > Metazoa > Chordata > Amphibia > Anura > Pipidae > Hymenochirus > Hymenochirus boettgeri. The sequence goes on along the minus strand of CM033471.1, from coordinate 259,018,530 downwards.
GCAGGGGACAGACAGAGACCATACTGGGAGCTGGATTGCCTACTCCTCCCAATGTCAGGGTGAACAGACAAGAATGGAACTATGGGACGCTGGAGTCCTATCCCCTCCCATTGCAGCGGTGACACAGACAAGGAACTATGGGACATGGGCCTCTATATACCTCCCACTGACAGGGTGACAACAGCAAGAAGGAGAATTTTTTCTATTGGGACGTTGGAGGTCTAGCCCTCCCCTGTCAGGGCGCCACATACGAAAGGAAGGACTTTCACTATAGGACTGGGAGTCTATCAAACCTCCCACTGCAGTCGCGCTGACACAGCCACACAAGAACTGGTGAATCCATACTTGGGATAATGGACGCCTATCCCCCCACTGCAGGTTGACACAGACCGGAAGGAAAACTATATGGACATGGAGTCATACCTCCCCGCAGGGTGACCAGACAAGCACAGCGACCTTTCACTATGGGACACTAGAAGCTATCCCTTCCCCGGCAGGGTGACACTACCAGCAAGGCAAACTTAGGACAGGAGTGCTATCCCCTCCCATGCCAGGGCGACCAAGACAAGAATGAACTAGGGACACTGAGTCTATCCCTCCCACTGCAGGGCGACACAGACCAACGAAGGACAACTATGGGACACGAGTCTATCCCTCATGCAGGGCGACACAGCAATGAAGAAAAAACTATTGGACCTGAGCCTATCCCTCCCACTGCATGGGTGAACAGACTAAGAAGGAAATATGGGAAGGCGTCTCATCCTCCCATGCAGGGATTCACACAGATTTGGAGGTTATGGGACGGGAGTCATCCTCCCAACTGCAGGGGAACACAGACCAGAAGGACTACTAGGACATGGAGCCTATCTCTATCTCAGCAGGGCGACACAGACAAGAAGGAACTATGGACGACTGGAGTCTATCCCTCCCAATGCCGGGCGCCAGCGACAGGAAGGAACTATGGGACATTGGAGCCTACACCCTCCCACTGCAGGGGACACAGAACAAGAAGGAACTATAGGACATGGGAGCCTATCCCTCCCACTGCAGGGTAAACACAGACCAGGAAGGACACTATGGGACATGGAGGTCGCCCTGCAATGGGAGGGATAGACTCCATGTCCCATAGTTCCTTCCTGTCTGTGTTACCCTGCAGTGGGAGGGATAGGCTCCATGTCCTATAGTTCCTTCTTGTCTGTGTCGCCCTGCAGTGGGAGGGATAGACTCCATGTCCCATAGTTCCTTCCTGTCTGTGTCGCCCTGCAGTGGGAGGGATAGACTCCATGTCCCATAGTTCCTTCTCCCCCCCTCGCCTGTAAAAGTGTTAATTTTTAATATTTAGTAAGGCCATGAACTGGTGGATATTTAGGTAGTAAGGTAGGCCAGGAACAGGTGATATTTAGGTAGTAAGGAGGCCATGCACAGGTAGATCGTTAGGTAGTTAAGGTAGGCCATGCACGGGTGGATATTAGGTAGTAAGGCAGGCCCTGACGGGTGGATATTTAGGTAGTAAAGTAGGCTATGCACTAGTGGATATTTAAGTAGTAAGGGAGGCTATGCCTACTGGTGGATAATTTAAGTAGTAAGGTCGGCTATGCACTAGTGGATATTTAGGTCGCAAGGAGGCTATGCACGGGTGGATGTTAGGTAGCAGGCAGGCAATGCATGGTGGATATTGGTAGTAAGGTTGCCTATGCAGGGGGATATTTTAGGTAGAAAGGCAGGCCATGCACTGGTGGAATTTTAGGTAAGTAGGGAGGCTATGCACGGGTGGATATTTAGGTAGTAAGGTAGGCCATGCCACTGGTGGATATTAGGTGTAAGGCGGCCATGCACGGGTGGAATTTAGGTAGGTAAGGTAGGCCTATGCACGGGTGGTATTTAGGTAGTAAGGTAGGCTAGGCCGGGTGGATTTAGGTAGAAGGTAGGCCATGCCTGGTGGATATTTAGGTAGTAAGGCAGGCCATGCAAGGGTGGATATTTAGGTAGGAAGGTGGCTATGCCCGGGTGGATCTTAGTAGCAAGGCAGGCCATGCACTGCGTGGATATTTAGGTAGTAAGGATGGCTAGCACGGATGGATATTAGGTAGAAGGTGGCCATGCAAGGGTGATCTTTGTAAAACAATTTGACCAACAAAAAATGATCAGGTACCATCTGTTACATAGTCTATAGACTGCTAGGCAATAGGAATTTATATAGCAGGATCGGTCGGACAAAAATAAAACATGTTTACGTTTTTTTTACTATACAGGATTATAAACTAAGGGGCCAATGCAATAAATGGTGCAAATGTTTAATTGCCAATCAACCCAATCAGAAAATCTGATTAACCAGGAAAAAAGCAACAATGAATGGATGCTTGTGAAGGTTCTCATTCCATCCAAGTCATGGTATATCTTTGTATTCAGTTGGATCAACTGGACTTAAGTTTAGTCCTGAAGACGTTCGCTAGTCATCCGACTGGTTTCTCAAGTCAGAATGACTTGCTACAAGAATCTAGTGGCAATATGTACCCTGAAAAAGTCCCAATTAGCATTATGAAAGCCAGGTGTAGGGACCTTCTGATTTGCAAGTGTTTGATTGCAATGAGCTAAGGGTGTGCATTGAGGCCTTGTCCCAGGTGTGATCGTGTCAAAACAGCATTGTACATGGCCAAGACAGTTCGTGTCGAACTCCCCACCTATGGTCAGGCTTGGTTCCATGGTTTTCACAAAAATGGACCCTTGACACTCTCTTGAAGCCAGCCTATTGCTGCCAAGATTTGACCATTAAAATCGTCAAAGGGATGTACTTATCCTTAAGATTGCAGTACATGGACGAGTCCTGACCCGAGGAAATTGGCTATTCTGTGATGGGCCATACGTTAGGCAGTTGCTGTGCGGGGTCCCCCACAACAATCAGAAGCATCTTCACTGCACTGCACTGGTATATGATGTCGCCTTCTTATATTCTGTATTGGGTGTTTTTTTTCCTTTTTGGGATGCAGATATGCTGCCTCACACATTTTCATCAGAAGGTCCCTAACACCTGGATGTTTTATGCTAATAGTACTTTTCCAGGGTACTAATTGCCCCAAAGATCTCGTACAAGTCATTTGATATTGAGTCGGAGACTAGCGAAACGTCTTCCAAGAACTAAACATCAGTCCAGTTGATCCAAACTGAATACAACAGATATATCTGATTGGCTGCTGAAAATTAATAGGCTGGGAAAGCTTTTATAACATCAGCCCCTTAATATGGGTTCCATGACACACAATATGCTGGCAGTCAGCGGCGTAACTATCCACAGCCAGTGAGAATGGTGGAGGGCCAGGGGATAAGATTGCCAGCTGATTATCCAGGTACGCAATCATGTGTTTTTAAAAAAGTTCGGTGCAATCAGCCATTTTAATAATTCAGCCGGTACTTTACCGGTGTTTAAAGGTACGCACCTTTATGAAACATATGCTGTTTTAAACAACTGAACCGTATCTGGCCTTGCGGCTGGGGAGGGTGGTGTTGTCATTTTCACAGTGCATGGTCTAGGTAAGTTAGCTGTAGGCAGGATTTGGAATTTGCTCACCGTGTACCCTGCTGGGGTCTCCAGTGCGTGTTTGATTGGTCGGCAGCTGATTGATAGAAGGTAAATAGAAGATGGTGGTTTTCAGTGAGATTCCCAGGGATTTTTCATCTTAAAATCCCATAGAATTCGGGGACCTGTAGAGGAGGAAGAATGGGGAGAGGTAAGGGTGGGAGAGAGTAGTAAAGCACAAGGCTGTGGTATGGGATTAGATGGACATTGGAAAGGTTAGTGTTTACACACGGTAATGTCACTACTTGTTGTGGTAAACCACAGAGGTACAGGCCACACTGGAGAACTCACGCCGCTCGATTTACCTAAAGATTCACCTGTAACAACCATTGCCAATCGCAAGAGACCTTCCAAAACACATTATCCCCCGGGTAACCTTCCCGCACACTAACCGTGCAGGGCTTGATTGGGGTCCTCTCCGGCATGAAATGAACTTTCACTGCAATGTGGTTCCTCACCGATCCCTGGTCGCTTGCCAAGTTTAGACTCGAGGGGTAAACAAACAGCAGATTCCTGTCAATAGAGAAGAGCAGAACACTAAGAACAATGAACCTCCTACTGCAGGGTGACACAGCCCACAGAAGGAACTCCATAGGACATGGAGTCTATCCCTCCCACACTGCAGTGCTCCCGCCCCTACCCACCACTCAGAACAGACAGTAGGAACATAGCAGAAGTGAAGCCTACTTCCCACTGAGAGGGCGAACAGACAAGAAGAACTATAGGACCAGGGAGTGCCTAGTCCCTACCACTGCAGGTGACACAGACATGAAGGACTATATGGGGACATGGGTTCCTATCCCCTCCACCCTGCACCGGGGACGACAACAGGAACAAAGAATAAGGACATGACCCGTACCCCATGGCAGCTCTCTCCAACTTCCAGGTTGCACAAACAGAAGGAAACTATAGGACATGGAGTCCCTATCCTCCCACGCAGGGACGACAACAGACAGAAAGAATTCTATAGGACATGGCATGGCCTATCTCTCCCACCTGCAGGGTGACACAAGACTAGGAACAGGAACTTATGGAATGGGAGTATCCCTCCCAACCAGGGGACACAGTACAGAGAGAACATAGGACATGGAGCCTATCCCTCCACTGCAGGGTGACCCACGACAAGAGGAACTATAGGAATGGAGCTACTCCTCTCCCATATGAAGGTGTGATCACAGACAAAAGGGAACTATGGGATAGGATCGTCCCTGCTGCATCATTCCCTCCCATCGCGCAGGGCGACAACAGACAAGAAGCCGAAACTATTGAGGACCGATGGAGTATCTATTCCCTCCCCACTGCACGGCCACGGGACAACAGGAAAGAAGGAACTATGGATTGCGAGTCTATCCTCCCACTGAGGCTGACACAGACAAGGAACGGGAACCTATAGGAGAATGGGAGTCATCCTCCCATGCGCAGGGCGTTGCACAGAAAGAAGGCAACTAGGTGGACATGGAGCCCTATCCCTCCCACTGCAGGGTGACACAGACAAGAAGACACTATAGGACATGGAGGCCGTCTCTCATCCACGCAGGACGGACAACAGGATCACAGAGGGAACTATGCGGAACATGAGTCGATCCCTCCCCAATGCAGTGTTGTAAACCACAGGGACACAACCAAGAAGGAACACTATGGATCCATGCCCGGAGTTCCACCCTCCACTGCAAGGTGACACCAGACAAGACAGGAAACTTGGGACATGGAGTCCTATCACCATCCACCTGCAGGGTGAACAGACAAGAAGGACAAACTGGTAGGAGCTATGGATTGCCTATCCCTCCCACTGCGGGGAACCAGACAAGAAGGAATATGAGCCATGCGAGTCCTTCCCTCCATTGCAGGGTGACACAGACAAAAGGAACTATGGGACATGGTGCCTATACTTACCTCCCACGTTGCACGGTGACAACAAGACAAGACAGATTTTTTATTGGACGTTGGAGTCTAGTCTCCTCTGCGCAAACAAAGGGGACTATGGCGTGAGTCTAGCGCTCCACATAAGGCGAACAGTAATAGGATTTGCACTATAGGACGGAGTCTATCCCTCCCAACTGCAGGGCTGGACACATGCACAAAGAAGTGGTGAAACCTATGGGAATGGACGCCTATCCCTCCACTGCAGGGTGACACAGACGAAGGAAGAACTATAGGACATGGAGTCCTCCCCAGTCACAGCAATCTCCCGATCTCTTAGGGTGATCCTGACGAAGTATCCCTCAGGTGACACTAAGCAAGGCAACTATGGACAGGAGTCTATCCCCTCCCATGCAGTCGGCTGACCAAAGACAAAGAAGGAACATCATGGGACACTGAGCTATTCCCTCCCACTGCACGGGGACACAGACCAAGACAGGACACTATGGGACCACGGGAGTCTTCCCTCATGCAGGGTGACACAGACAATTGAATGAAAAAACTATGGGACGTAGCCTCGATCCCTCCACTGCAGCGGTGACACAGACCAGAAGGAATATGGGACATGGGTCTCTCACTCCCACTGCAGGGTGACACACATAGTTACGGGATCTGGGACGTGGAGTCTATCCCCCCCTGCAGGGGAAACCTAGAAGAGGAAGGAACTATAGGACAGTGGAGGTCTATCATTAACCTCACGCAGGGCGACACAGACAAGAAGGAAAATATGGACACTGGAGCTATCCCTCCCAACTGCGAAGGTTGCCAGCCGGAAGGAAACTATGTGGACATGGAGTCTACCCACCGCTCCCACTGCAGGGAGACACAGACACGAAGGAACTATAGGACAGAGCTATCCCTCCCACCCGGCGGTAGAAACAGACGGAAGGAAAACTTGGGACATGGAGTGCTATCCCTCCATTGCCAGGGCGACCAACAGACCCAAGAAGGAAATCTGGGACATGACTAGTCTATCCCTCCACACTGCAGGGTCGACACGACAAGAAGGAAACTATGGGCAAGTGAGTCTATCCCCCCATTGCAGGGGACACAGACGAAGAAGGAAACTGATTGGAACTGAGCCTATCCCTCCCACTGAGGGTGACACAGATAAGAAGGAATATGGGAAGGAGTCTATCACTCCCACTGCAGGGCTTACACAGATTCATGGAAGGAATTATGGGACGTGGAGTCTATCCCTCCCAACTGCAGGACACAACCAGAAGGACATAGGACATGGAGCCTAGTCCCTCCCAGGCAGGGCGACACAGACAAAGTTCCTTCTTGTCTGTGTCACCCTGCAGTGGGAGGGATAGACTCCATGTCCTATAGTTCCTTCCGGTCTGTGTCACCCTGCAGTGGGAGGGATAGGCTCCATGTCCCATAGTAGTTCCTTCTTGTCTGTGTCACCCTGCAGTGGGAGGGATAGACTCCACGTCCTATAGTTCCTTCCTTTCTATGTCGCCCTGCAGTGGGAGGGATAGACTCCACGTCCCATAGTTCCTTCTTGTCTGTGTCACCCTGTCCCCCCCTCGCCTGTAAAAGTGTTAATTTTTAATATTTAGTAAGGCCATGAACTGGTGGATATTTAGGTAGTAAGGTAGGCCAGGAACAGGTGATATTTAGGTAGTAAGGAGGCCATGCACAGGTAGATCGTTAGGTAGTTAAGGTAGGCCATGCACGGGTGGATATTAGGTAGTAAGGCAGGCCCTGACGGGTGGATATTTAGGTAGTAAAGTAGGCTATGCACTAGTGGATATTTAAGTAGTAAGGGAGGCTATGCCTACTGGTGGATAATTTAAGTAGTAAGGTCGGCTATGCACTAGTGGATATTTAGGTCGCAAGGAGGCTATGCACGGGTGGATGTTAGGTAGCAGGCAGGCAATGCATGGTGGATATTGGTAGTAAGGTTGCCTATGCAGGGGGATATTTTAGGTAGAAAGGCAGGCCATGCACTGGTGGAATTTTAGGTAAGTAGGGAGGCTATGCACGGGTGGATATTTAGGTAGTAAGGTAGGCCATGCCACTGGTGGATATTAGGTGTAAGGCGGCCATGCACGGGTGGAATTTAGGTAGGTAAGGTAGGCCTATGCACGGGTGGTATTTAGGTAGTAAGGTAGGCTAGGCCGGGTGGATTTAGGTAGAAGGTAGGCCATGCCTGGTGGATATTTAGGTAGTAAGGCAGGCCATGCAAGGGTGGATATTTAGGTAGGAAGGTGGCTATGCCCGGGTGGATCTTAGTAGCAAGGCAGGCCATGCACTGCGTGGATATTTAGGTAGTAAGGATGGCTAGCACGGATGGATATTAGGTAGAAGGTGGCCATGCAAGGGTGATCTTTGTAAAACAATTTGACCAACAAAAAATGATCAGGTACCATCTGTTACATAGTCTATAGACTGCTAGGCAATAGGAATTTATATAGCAGGATCGGTCGGACAAAAATAAAACATGTTTACGTTTTTTTTACTATACAGGATTATAAACTAAGGGGCCAATGCAATAAATGGTGCAAATGTTTAATTGCCAATCAACCCAATCAGAAAATCTGATTAACCAGGAAAAAAGCAACAATGAATGGATGCTTGTGAAGGTTCTCATTCCATCCAAGTCATGGTATATCTTTGTATTCAGTTGGATCAACTGGACTTAAGTTTAGTCCTGAAGACGTTCGCTAGTCATCCGACTGGTTTCTCAAGTCAGAATGACTTGCTACAAGAATCTAGTGGCAATATGTACCCTGAAAAAGTCCCAATTAGCATTATGAAAGCCAGGTGTAGGGACCTTCTGATTTGCAAGTGTTTGATTGCAATGAGCTAAGGGTGTGCATTGAGGCCTTGTCCCAGGTGTGATCGTGTCAAAACAGCATTGTACATGGCCAAGACAGTTCGTGTCGAACTCCCCACCTATGGTCAGGCTTGGTTCCATGGTTTTCACAAAAATGGACCCTTGACACTCTCTTGAAGCCAGCCTATTGCTGCCAAGATTTGACCATTAAAATCGTCAAAGGGATGTACTTATCCTTAAGATTGCAGTACATGGACGAGTCCTGACCCGAGGAAATTGGCTATTCTGTGATGGGCCATACGTTAGGCAGTTGCTGTGCGGGGTCCCCCACAACAATCAGAAGCATCTTCACTGCACTGCACTGGTATATGATGTCGCCTTCTTATATTCTGTATTGGGTGTTTTTTTTCCTTTTTGGGATGCAGATATGCTGCCTCACACATTTTCATCAGAAGGTCCCTAACACCTGGATGTTTTATGCTAATAGTACTTTTCCAGGGTACTAATTGCCCCAAAGATCTCGTACAAGTCATTTGATATTGAGTCGGAGACTAGCGAAACGTCTTCCAAGAACTAAACATCAGTCCAGTTGATCCAAACTGAATACAACAGATATATCTGATTGGCTGCTGAAAATTAATAGGCTGGGAAAGCTTTTATAACATCAGCCCCTTAATATGGGTTCCATGACACACAATATGCTGGCAGTCAGCGGCGTAACTATCCACAGCCAGTGAGAATGGTGGAGGGCCAGGGGATAAGATTGCCAGCTGATTATCCAGGTACGCAATCATGTGTTTTTAAAAAAGTTCGGTGCAATCAGCCATTTTAATAATTCAGCCGGTACTTTACCGGTGTTTAAAGGTACGCACCTTTATGAAACATATGCTGTTTTAAACAACTGAACCGTATCTGGCCTTGCGGCTGGGGAGGGTGGTGTTGTCATTTTCACAGTGCATGGTCTAGGTAAGTTAGCTGTAGGCAGGATTTGGAATTTGCTCACCGTGTACCCTGCTGGGGTCTCCAGTGCGTGTTTGATTGGTCGGCAGCTGATTGATAGAAGGTAAATAGAAGATGGTGGTTTTCAGTGAGATTCCCAGGGATTTTTCATCTTAAAATCCCATAGAATTCGGGGACCTGTAGAGGAGGAAGAATGGGGAGAGGTAAGGGTGGGAGAGAGTAGTAAAGCACAAGGCTGTGGTATGGGATTAGATGGACATTGGAAAGGTTAGTGTTTACACACGGTAATGTCACTACTTGTTGTGGTAAACCACAGAGGTACAGGCCACACTGGAGAACTCACGCCGCTCGATTTACCTAAAGATTCACCTGTAACAACCATTGCCAATCGCAAGAGACCTTCCAAAACACATTATCCCCCGGGTAACCTTCCCGCACACTAACCGTGCAGGGCTTGATTGGGGTCCTCTCCGGCATGAAATGAACTTTCACTGCAATGTGGTTCCTCACCGATCCCTGGTCGCTTGCCAAGTTTAGACTCGAGGGGTAAACAAACAGCAGATTCCTGTCAATAGAGAAAGAGCAGAACACTAAGAACAATGAACCTCCTACTGCAGGGTGACACAGACAGAAAGGAACTATAGGACATGGAGTCTATCCCTCCCACTGCAGGACGACAAAGACAGAAAGGAAACGATAGGACATGAGCCTACTTCCCACTGAAGGGCGAACAAGACAGAAAGGAACTATAGGCCATGCGAGGCCTATCTCTCCATGCAGGGACACAGACAGAAAGGAACTATAGGACAATGGGCCTATCCCTCCACCGCAGGACGACAAAGAACAGAAAGAACTATAGGACATGGAGCCTAGCTATCCCATGCAGCTCTGCCCAACTTCCTTGGCGACAAAGACAGAAAGGAACTATAGGACATGGAGCCTATCTCTCCCACTGCAGGACGACAAAGACAGAAAGGAACTATAGGACATGGAGCCTATCTCTCCCACTGCAGGGCGACAAAGACAGAAAGGAACTATAGGACATGGAGCCTATCCCTCCCACTGCAGGGTGACACAGACAGAGAAGAACGATAGGCATGGAGCCTATCTCTCCACTGCAGGGTGACACGACAGAAAGGAACTATAGGAATGGAGCCTTATCTCTCCCAATGACAGGGTGACACAGACAAGAGGAAATATAGGACTGGAGTCTATCCCTCCCACGGCAGGGCGAAAACAGACAAGAAGGAACTATAGGACATGGAGTTCTATCCCTCCCACTGCAGGACGACAAAGGACAAGAAGGAATATGGGACTATGCGAGCTATCCCTCCCACTGAGGTTGACACAGACAAGAAGGGAACCTATAGGAAATGGAGTCTGATCCTCCCCTAAGAGTCGGACACAGACAAGGAAGGAACTATGGGAATGGTAGTCTTCCTCCACTAGCAGGGTGACACAAACGAAGAAGAACTATTAGCGTGTTCTACAAGGGTGGCACAACAGGGAGGATCGGCATGCGTCTTCCTTCCACTAAGCAGTGACACAAGATCAAGAAGGAACTATGCGGACAATGGGTCTCTGCCTCAATTCATAAACCATAAGGTGACACAAACAGAGAAGGAAACTATGGGACATGGACGCTCATTCTACACTGAGGGTGCACAAACAGAGAAGGAAACATATGGGCACATGAGTCTGTCCTCCCACTGGTGACACCAGGAGTGACTATGCCATGCTGTTCCCACATAAAGGACAAAACGAATACTATGGGACATGGACACGTCTATCCCTCCCACTAGCCGTTGACACAACAGAAGAACTATAGGACATGGCGTCTATCCATCCTACTTGCAGGGTTGACACAACAAAAGGAACATGGGACATGGAGTGTCTCCCTCCCACTTGACAGGGTGGACACAAACAGAGAAGACTATGGGACGTGGAGTCTTTCTCCGTCATTGCAGGCGAACTGAAAGAAGGAACTATGAGGAATGGAGCTCTATCCCTCCCATTCGAAGGGACACAAAAGGAAGGACACTATAGGACGGGAGTCTTCCTTCCACAATCAGGGGGACACAAACAGGAAGGAAACTTGGGACATGGCCTGTCCCTCCTCTGCAGGGTGTGCAACACAAACAGGGAAGGAATATGGGACATGGAGCTCTACTCGTCCACTGCAGGTTCTGACACAAGCAAGAGGAACTTATGGGACAGGATCGCTATCCTCCACTGAAGGCTTTTGGCAGACAAACAGAAGGAACTATGGGACATGGAGCTGATCCCTTCCGACTGACAGGGCGACACAAACAAGAAGGAAATATGGCGACAGTGGAGCTGCTATCCATACCAAGCGGTGACCACAACAGAATGAAATATGGGACATGGAGTCGTATCCTTCCAATGCACGGTGACTAACAGGACAGAGAACTATGGGACATGGAGTCTATTCACTCCCACTGGTCGCCCTGCAGTGGGAGGGATAGACTCCATGTCCCATAGTTCCTTCTTGTCTGTGTCGCCCTGCAGTGGGAGGGATAGGCTCCATGTCCTATAGTTCCTTTCTGTCTGTGTTCCCCTGCAGTGGGAGGGATAGACTCCACGTCCCATAGTTCCTTCCTGTCTGTGTCACCCTGCAGTGGGAGGGATAGACTCCATGTCCCATAGTTCCTTCTTGTCTGTGTCACCCTGCAGTGGGAGGGATAGGCTCAGTGTCCCATAGTTCCTTCTTGTCTGTGTCGCCCTGCAGTGGGAGGGATAGACTCTGTGTCCCATAGTTCCTTCTTGTCTGTGTCGCCCTGCAGTGGGAGGGATAGACTCAGTGTCCCATAGTTCCTTCTTGTCTGTGTCACCCTGCAATGGGAGGGATAGACTCCATGTCCTATAGTTCCTTCCGGTCTGTGTCACCCTGCAGTGGGAGGGATAGGCTCCATGTCCCATAGTTCCTTCTTGTCTGTGTCACCCTGCAGTGGGAGGGATAGACTCCACCACCCGTGCATAGCCTACCTTACTACCTAAATATCCACCCGTGCATGGCCTGCCTTACTACCTAAATATCCACCAGTGCATGGCCTACCTTACTACCTAAATATCCACCCGTGCATGGCCTACCTTACTACCTAAATATCCACCCGTGCATAGCCAACCTTACTACCTAAATATCCACCAGTGCATGGCCTGCCTTGCTACCTAAATATCCACCCGTGCATAGCCTACCTTAAGAAGAACTGTGATAGAAATAGGAGATTTTAGAATTGATTATAGATAGATGAGAAAGATAGAAACGTTTGGAAAGTTTTTGTATTTTTGGGATTAGAAACGTTTTTGTTTTAAAATGTTAAATAGAGATGGTTGGAATAGGAACTATTTAGCAATGGGATGATAGAGATGACATCGTTTTGTTTGTTTTAAATTTTAATTAAATAGAAGAGGTTGGATAGAAATAGAATGTTAATAAATAGGAGGAGGATGGATTTAGAGACGTGATTCTAGATGGATATTAGGATATTAGAGACGGTTTTTTAAATAGCAGGGGTTGAGGGGGTGTTGGATAGAAGAAAATAGAGGGGTGGTAGGGATAGAAACGTAGAAAAAAGAAGAAAAAGAAAAGAAACGTTAAATAGAGGGAGGTGGTTTTTTTTTTTAAATAGAAGAGGGTTTTTTTGGAATAAGATACGAAACGTTGATAGAAAGGAATAGAATAGGAAAGAATGGAAAGATTGGATTGTAGTAGATTTTTGGAATAGGATTTTAATTTTGTTTTAGAACAGAAAGAAATTAGAAAGACAGTAGAATAGAAATCGTTCGACAACGTTTACTAAATAGGATAGAAAGAATTGGATCGGAAAAAGATTGGTTGGATTATTAGAAACGCTTTTTTTTTAAATAGAGAATTTAGAAACGTTAAATTAATAGAGACGGTGGATGGATAGAGTGGATAGAAATTTTGGATTAGAAGAAGAGATTTTTGGATTAGAATAGGAAACGTTTATTAACATAGGGAGGAGGTTTGGATTGGTTTGCGATAGATAGAGAGAAACGTTTCGAACTAGAAACGTTGAAATACGAGAGGATGGATAGAGACGTTTTTTTTAAATAGAGAGGTGGGATTTGCTTGGTGGATGATAGATTGAAATGTTAAATAGAGAGGTGGAATTTTTATTGAGGATGATGATAGAGGGACATTGAACCACCAGATTTCACATTGAGGACATTAAAAAGGAGGTTTTTTTTTTGGGCGGTTTTGTTGGATAGAAAGGTTATTTTAAATAGATGCGGATGGATATATTGATATTGGATTTTGGATAGAGAAGGAGAGTTTTTTTAAATAGAGGGTTGGATGAAGAAATAGAAGGTTGGATAGAAATGTTAATAGAGGAGGTTTGGATTATAGAGACGTTAAATAGCAGAGGTTGGATAGAATAAACGTTTTAAAAGAGAGGTTAGAGAAGGTGGATGGTTGGATTTTGGGATAGAAATAGAATTAGGTAGGAAGAAGAGAAAGAAACCGTTTTAAATAGAGAGGTTGGATTAGGAGTAGACGTTTAAAATAGAGAGGTGGATAGGAAACGTTTTATGTTTAAATAGAGAGGATGGATTTTGTTTAAATAGAGCGGAGGATGGTAGAGAGTTTACATTTGGGTTTTTAAATAGAGAGGGTTGGATAGAAAGTTAAAATAGAGACCAAGGTTGGCATTGGGAAGAGGAGTTAAATAGCGAGGTTTTGATCCTAGAAACGTTAATAGAGTGGTGCGATAGAATAGAAAACGTAAATAGAGAGGAATGGATAGATCGAGCGGTAAAAAGAGGTTGGGATAGAAAATGTTAAAATAGAGAGGTTGGATCATTGAGCCGTAAATAGAGAGGTTGGATAGAACGTTTAAATATAGAGAGGTTGGATAGAAACGTTACATAGAGGAGGTTGGGATTAGAGACGGTCTAACTAGAGAGTTGGATAAGAACCTGGTTAAATAGGGGGTGGATGAGACGGTTAAATAGAGAGGGGTTGGATTAGAGTTGAATAGGAGACGTTGTTAAATAGAGAGGTTGGATAGAAACGTTAAATAGAGAGGTTGGATAGAAACGTTAAACTAGAGAGGTTGGATAGAGACGTTAAATAGCGAGGTTGGATAGAAACGTTAATAGGAGAGGTTGGATAGAGACGTTAAAGAGAGGGGTTGGATTTAGAAACGTTAAAGGAGAACTAAACCCAATTTTTTATACTCCAGAATCTGAAAACAACCCCCCCCCCCTAAAACACCAATAAACTATAAAATGGCCACTTTAGTAAACTCTGTTGAAGTAAATCAAAGCAGCTGTTAAGAAACTGGAATGGAAAGTATAGTGTGTATGTGCAAGTGTAGACCACACCTTTTTCCGCTTAGTCACATGCTTCTTGCTTGATCTGTCCTGGAAAAGGATTGGCTAGAGATTTAGAGTAGAGATTAGTTAGAGATATTAATGGGTGTGACCAACGTAAACAAGTTTCTGTCATAACTAAGGGATGAGGCATGTGCAGAACATAATGGTCGTGACCAAAAACTGTGTGATAATAGAATGCTGAGAAGTAAAGCACAACAAACCATATGTTATTCAGGTTAAATTTCCCCAGGTGGGGACGGATCACAATGTTGAGGAGTTTTAATAAGCACAGATTTACTGGGTTTTTATATCAAGGTGTTCTGCTTCTGGTTCAGTTTTGTTCTGTGGCTTTAGTTCCCTTTAGAGAGGCGGGATAGAGACGCTAATAGAGTGTTGAATTTAGAGAACGTAGGCTTAGAACGCACGTAGGTGATTAGAGACGTTACACAGAGACGTTGTATAGAGTTTTATATAAACGTCGCCATCTAACATCTCTATACAAAGGAACATCTTGGAAATGGACTTCAGTACAATTTTAGCTTCTTATTAACCCTACCCTCAGAGTGGTGAATGCAGCTAGTATATGATTAAATACATATTCTCAAATTCTATAGTTATCCCTGTGTACCAACAAGAACTACAGTTCTATGTATTAAACAGTAATTTCAATATATATAGTATCCCTGTACCAACCAGAACTACAGTATATGTATTAATACAGTAATTCTTGCATATTATATTTAGCCCGTAACAAAAAGAATACAGTATATGTATTAAACCAGTAATTCTCATATTATTATATTATCCCTGTACCACCCAGAACTACAATATATGTTAGAATACCTAGTAATTTCAATATAATATAGTATCCCCGTACCCCAACCATAATACAGTATATTGTCTAATACCAGTAATAAGTAGTAGTAAGTTATAGTATTTTATATAGTATCCCTTTGTTTTTGTTGTTGTTGTACCAACCGAACTACTTGTATATGTATTAAACCAGTTAAAGTAATTCTCCAATTATTATATAGAGTTCCTTTGTACCACACCAGAGAAACTACCTATATGTATTAATAACCAGTAAATAATTCTCAATATTATATAGTATCCCCAGTTACCACGTCGTTACCAACCATAACTAACAGTATATGTATTAATACCAGTATCTCAATATTATATATGTATCCCGTTGTGTGTACCACCAGAACTACTGTATATGTATTTAATACCAGTAATTCTCAATATTATATATTTATCCCCGTATACCAACCAGGAACTACAGTATATGTATTACTACCAGTAATTCTATAATTATATAGTATCCCCGCGTACCAACCAGAACTACAGGTATATTGTAGTTAAGAATCCATTTTATTCTCAATATTAGATAGGATCCCTTTGGTTGTTGGAACAAACCAGAACTCAGTATATGAATCAATACCAGTATTCTCAATATTATATAGGATCCCAGTACCAAACCAGAAAAATACAGTATATGTATTAATACAGTTATTCTCAATATATATAGGATCCCCGTCGTACCAACCAGAATACAGCTATATGTATTAATACCAGTAATTCCAAATTATTAGTATTCCCCGGCGTACCAACCAGAACTTTCCAGTTATATGTATTAATACTCGTAATTCTCAATATATATAGTAGCCCCGTTACCACGCAACAGAATACAGTATAGGAGAATACCGGAATGCTGAAATATGATTAATTTTAGAACTTATCAGCCCACTTTTTTAAGCTATTTGAGGGAACTTTCCAATACCACACTCTGTGCTGGAAGACCAGTCAGTTTTTTTGCCATTTTCACTTTCCTAAACATTGATAGATGAATGATTGATGAAACTCTTTTCTTTCAATCGTGTTGAAAGGAATAGTTCACATCAATCAACTCCCCAGGAGAGAAAGGACCAAGAAAGAACAAACTTACCTCACATGCCATTTCCCCCAGCAGCATTGGAAATGCCGGCCGGCTTTCTGTTCGAATAACTATATTATCAGGGCATGTGCGACATTAGGCATAGTTACTCTGAACCAGGAAGTGGTCGGGGGGGGACCGCGCGACTGCATGCAGATTGTCGGTGGTTGTTTTTGTACGGTTAAGTTGTCTTTCTTGGTCGGTTGCTTCCTGGGGTTGATTGAAGAACAGGATGTAAGGCACAGCTAATTAACACCTCCAGGGCTTTCAATCAATACATTAAGGAATAGTTCACTTTTGAGGTAAACGATCGTAAAGGCTTGTCCATGTGTCCTCTTGATATGACTATAATGAACAATGAACCAGAGAGTTCATTGATGAAATTAATATAGTGTATAGGTTATTCATATCCCAACGCAAACGTGGCGTCCTAAGTAAACAGCCCTCCCTCCTAACTTGTTCCTAATGGCTGCAATATCAAAAGCCCCCCTCTATTCCCCGTATTAAGTAGGTGTTGCCCTTCTCTGAACTGATCTTTCCATTTCCAAGGTGTCCCTTTTGTATAGGGATTCCAAAACTGACCGCATATGTCCAATGAGGGCAAAAAGGACAAGATTAAATCTGCATGGTCCTGCTTATACTGACAGAAAGCAGACAGAAAATTGCCCCCCAAACATTACAAATGATGTATTCCTGTACGGTAATAGTTAATAAATGGGATCTTATGAACAAGAGTCACTACTTATAATACGATTATGTTACCGGTTGATTCTAACGGGGGAAGGATAGGAGATTGTGTATACATACAGTCTCACCTGAAGTCGGTCACCTTCTTATGTAACCTTTCCTTTTCCCTTTGTGCCCTGATCATCTCTAAAACCTCATCTCGCTGTCCAACCTCCTGCCCTGCCTGTGACTCATGCCCTTTGCAGTTATTGGTGGTGAGCTGTGTGTAGGGTCCAGCTAGTTGCCGTCCAGTTGTAGGGTCCCGTAGGACCAGCACATCGACTTCTCTGCAGTGCAGGGTGCATTGCTTCCTGACCCCAGGCACAGTTGAACCCCCTCAGGATTAGAGGGTTCAAGTAGCGCCATATAGTGTTGTGAGAGGGGAAAGGAAAGAGGATGAATGTTAAGAGAGAGGAAAAGGCCTTTCCAGGTTTTACAGGGATGAACCGGTAGGTAGGTGGAGCGGGATGGATGTGTAAGAGGGGGGAGATAGATTTACAACATCAGCAGAGAGGATAAAGGGTCATGAGAAAGGACATTTCTTTATATTCTTTTGGAACTTTAGATTCTGCAACGTATCCGTCTATAATTAATTAGAGATGAAATGTGGGTTTGAATAGAACCCCCAGTTTCAAGTTTCGATCCAATTCTTACGGAAAGTAGTACGATTATTGAAAATCGAAGGTAGACGATATAAAATCGAAGGTTAGACGATTCCATTGAAAATCGAAAAGTAAAAAGTAGACGATTATTGAATAATCGAAAAGTAGGACGATTATGAAAATCGAAAAGTAGACGATTATTGTTGGGAAATCGAGAAAAGTAGACGATTATTGAACACGAAAAGTAGACATATTGAAAAAATCGAAAGTAGACCGATTATTGAAAACGAAAGTAGACGATTATGAAAAATCGAAGGTAGGACGATTATGAAAAATCGAAAGTAGACGATTATTGAACATCGAAGGTAGGACGACTTATTGAAAATCGAAGGTAGCGATTATGAAATCGAAATAGACGATTATTGAAATCGAAATTAGAAGATTATTGATGAAATCGAGTAGACGATTAATTGAAAATCGAAGGTAGACGATGACGAAATCGAGGTAGACGATAGCGAAAATCGAAGGTAGACGATTATCGAAAACGAAGGTATTTAGACGATTATTGAAATGAAAATCGAAAAGAGACGATTATGAAACATCGAAAGTTAGACGATTATTGAAATCGAAGGTAGTAACGTTGATTGGAAAATAGGAAGGTAGCGATATTGAAATCGCAAAGTAAGAGACGATTATTGAAAATCGAAATAGACGATTATTGAAAATCGAAGGGTAGGACGATTACGAAAACCAGAAGGTTAGACGATTGATCGAAAATCGAAGGTAGCGATTATCGAAAATCGGAAGGTAGAAGATTATCGAAAATCGAAGGTTAGACGATTATCGAAAAATCGAAAGGTAGGGAAGGTAGACGATTATCGAAAATCGAAGGTAGACGATTATCGAAATCGAGGTAGACGATATCGAAATCAAAAGGTAGACGATTATTGAAATCGAAAGTTAGACGATTAGAAAATCGAATCTTGGTGGAAGTAATAATCAATTCAGAACTCTCGAAATGGAATGCGGAAGCTGAAAAGACCGCCCGCCCCGATCGTGAGGAAAGGAAATAGATAGTTTTAAAGTTCAGTTTTGGTTCTATTTTAAAGGTTCCCCAGACCATTCCCAGGTATCTGTGTCATTTACAGGAACCTACATTACTATTTGTCCCTCAAAATGGAAAACTTTTCAAATTTTTTTCTCCCATAGAATTCTATGGGTCCTTTTCGATCTTCGAATTTTTGCCGAAAATTACAAAAATGGAAAGAAACTCTCAACAGTTTCGAAATCCTAATACTAAGATTACAGTTATTGAATATACTGAAAGATATTATGGTGTTAATATTAGTATACTATAATAGATTATGTTACCGGTTATTAGTATACTGTATAAGTCATATTTAATTTAATTATATAGTATACTGTAATCCTACAATTAAATTTAGTATAACTGTAATCACATTAATAATATATTTTATAACACTGTAATACATAGACTGTAACTATTAAAGAAAATAATCTCTGTCTAATGTAACGAATTATATTAAGGTTACATTATCTTGTTTTATACTAAATATTATTAATAATATAGTATACTGTAATCATTATTAATCATACTTAAAATAATATTAATTTAGATTATCTCAATAATATTATTACATTATATAAAAATTCTGTACACATCATATATTGAAAAATATCGTACCATATATTAAATACTGTAATAATATTACAACAGTAGTATACTGTAAATTATAAGTCACATAAAATACTGTATAATATTAATATAATAGTATGCGTAATCATATACTGTAGAATATGCTGTATTATTGATTATTACTGTGTAATATTAATTATAGTAAACGTACACAGTTATATACAATATAATATACTTTAATCATAAGTGATTATATAGTATACTGTTATATAAAAAGTACTGATATAGTTATACGTTCAGTAATATGTGCATGATATAGTATGCTGGATAGCTATGATATATGTATCTTTTAATATTACTATATATGGCATAATGTATTTATATTATACATAATATAAACCTATGTATATGTAATCCTATTATTTATATTAATAATATACTTTAATAATCATATATAGGTACTGTATCATATTAATATTGCATAAATATTAGTATATGTAATAATATATTTACTACTTAATCCTATAAAATATATTATAGGATAACTTTATTCATTTTAATATTCATAATATAGTATACTGTAATAATATATTGTAATCCTATATATTACTATATTATATTAGTCTAACCGTAATAGTAATATACTCAAGATAATAATATAAAGTATACTGTAATAATAGTATATTACTAGAATATAGTAGTATTACCGTAATAGTAAATTCTATACAATAATAGAAAGTATAGTGTAAATCATTATTAATTTGATTCTTATTATATAGAACTGTAATAGTAGATCGAAATAAAGAAAATATATAGTAATAATGTAATTATAATATAAAATTATACTTAATAATAGTTAGATTGCTATTATAGTATACAGTTATCATATCAATTTTGTTTATAAGGTACACCGTAATAATATAAGTATACTTGTAATATTAATAGATATATGGTAGTTAGTATGTAATTAATTATAGTATACTGTAATCGTATTAAGTATATATAATAGTCTACTTAAATATAATGTTACTGTAATTATATTAATTTTACAATATATAAGCTATTTAAATAATGTGTAATTCTGGGGCCTTTGCCTAATGGTTCCATAACGCCTGTATAACCCATGGGCCCCCTTTATAACGTACTGTGTGTAGAGTTTTAAGTGTGTTGTTCTAGACCAGGTTCACACAAAGTTACTCTAGTTCGGGAACACTAGCCACATCCTAGTCGGGTTCTAATGACCAGTAAACACAGATGACCCCCTTTCCACGGTTACAGAGCTGTGCTGCTTTTGTCGGACTAGTATGATTGGTTTGGTTTATGTCTTGCACCTGTGGTAATGTTTTTTCAGTTCGTATGTACGTGGGCCCCGTGAGAATATGTGTGGATAGGAATATATGTATTAAACTGTACTGTATTTACAGTACCAGGATCTGGCCAACTGTTAAACAAATTAGATAGCAGTCACCCCCAGTGGGAGGGGGCAGATTTCATTCCAAGCTCTGTTGTCTGTTCCACCCCTGCAACGGAAGCGATAGTACTCTATGTCCCAGGTTTCCTTCTGGTTGTGTCGGCCCTGCAAATGGGGGTATAGACGTTCCACTCACTGCCCCAAGTTCCTACTTGTCGTTGTCACCTGCAGTTGGGTGATAAGACTCCAGTCCTATGTCTCCTCTTGTCTGTGTCACCCTGCAATGGGGGGTATAGACTCACTTCCCATATTCCTTCTTGTCTGTGTACCACCCTGGCAGGTGGAGGCTGATAGACTTCATTGTTCCCAGAGTTCTTCTGGTCTGTATCGCCGCAATGGAGGGAGTTAGTCTCCATGTACACATAGTTCCCGTCCTGTTCTGATGCTTACATGTCCTCAAACCCTGCGCTAGTTAGGTATAGGCCTCCATTTGCCTATGAGTTCCTCATCTTGTCTGTGTCCTTCCTGCGCCGTGCGTGAGGGATATACTCCATGTCCCATCAGTTCCTTCCTGTCCTGTGTCGCCCTGCATGGGAGGATAGGACTCCATGTCCCATAGTTCTATCTTGTCTGTGTCGCCGCTGCAGTGGGAGGATAGGTCCATGGTCCTATAGTTCCTTTCTGTCTGTGTCCCCTGCAGTGGGAGGGATGACTGCCACGTCCCATAGTGCCTTCTGTCTGTGTCACCCGCACTGGGAGGGATAGACTCATGTCCCATAGTTCCTTCTGTCGTGTCAACCCTGCATGGGAGGAGGGATAGGCTCACGTGTCCCATAGTTCCTACTTGTGGGTCGCCCTGGCAGTGGGAGGGATAGACCTGTGTCCCATAGTCCCTTTGTCTTGTGTCGCCCTGCGTGGGAGGGATAGACTCAGTGTCCCATAGTTCTTCTTGTCGTGTCACCTGCAATGGGAGGGATAGACTCCATGTCCTATAGTCCTTTCCGGTCTGTGTCCACCCTGCAGTGGGAGGGTAGGATAGGCTCCATGTCCCATAGTTCCTTCTTGTCTGGTTCACCCTGCGTGGGAGGGATAGACTCCATGTCTATAGTTCCTTCCGGTCTGTGTCACCCTGCAGTGGGAGGATAGCTCCATGTCCATAGTTCACTTCTGTCTGTTTCACCCTGCAGTGGGAGGGATAGACTCCACGTCCATAGTTCCTTCTTTCTATGTCGCCCTGCAGTGGGAGGGATAGATTCCACGTCCCATAGTTCCTTTCTGTCTGGTTGTCACCCTGCAGTGGGAGGGATAGACTCCATGTCCCATAGTTCCTCTGTCTGTGTCACCCTGCAGTGGAGGGGTGACTCCACGTCCCATAGTTCTTTTGTCTGTTGTCACCATGCAGTGGGAGGATAGGCTCCAACGTCCCATAGTTCTTATTGTCTGGTCACCCTGCAGTGGGAGGGATAGACTCCACTCCTAGTTCTTCTTGTCTGTTGTCCCCTGCAGTGGAGGGATAGATCCAGTGTCCCATAGTTCCTTTTTGTCTGGGTCGCCCTGGGGAGGGAAGGATAGCTCCATGTCCCATAGTTCCTTCTTGTCTGTGTCGCCTGCAGTGGGAGGGATAGGCTCCATGTCCATAGTTCCTGTTGGTCTGTGTCACCCTGCAGTGGGAGGGATAGGCCCATGTCCCATAGTTCCTTCCTTTCGTGGCACCCGCAGTGGGAGGGATAGACTCACGTCCTTAGTCCTTCCTTTTTGTGTGCGCCCCTGCAGTGGGAGGGATAGATCCAGTCCTATAGTTCCTTCCTTCTGTCGCCTGCAGTGGGAGGATAGATCCACGTCCCATAGTTCCTTCTTGTCTGTGTCACCCTGGCAGTGGAGGGATAGAACCAGTCATAGTTCCTTTTGTCTGGTCACCCTGCAGTGGGAGGGATAGACTCCATGTCCAATAGTCCTTCTTGTTGGGTCACCCTGCAGTGGGAGGGATAGACTCCATGTCCTATAGTTCCTTTGTCTGTGTCACCTGCAGTGGGGGGATAGACCTCCATGTGCCATAGTTCCTTTTGTCTGTGTCCCGCCAGTGGGAGGGATAGGCTCCCATGTCCTATAGTTCCTTCTTGTCTTTGTGTCCTGACGTGGGAGGGATAGACTCCATTCCCATAGTTCCTTCTTGTCTGTGCTCATGCAGTGGGAGGAGAGGCTCCATGTCCTATAGTTCCTTCTTGTCTGTGTCACCCTGCAGTGGGAGGGAGTAGACTCCATGTCCCATAGTTCCTTCTTGTCTGTGTCGACCCTGCAGGGAGGGGGGATAGACTCCATGTCCTATAGTTCCTCTTGTCTGTGTCACCCTGCAGTGGGAGGATAGTCCATGTCCATAGTTCCTTCGGCTTGTCGCCTGCAGTGGGAGGGATAGACTCAGTCCTATAGTTCCTTCTTGTCTGTGTCTGTCACCCTGCAGTGGGAGAGATAGGACTCCATGTCCTATAGTTCCTTCTGTCTTGTCGTCCTGCAGGGGAGATGGCTCCAGTCCATAGTTTTCCGGTCATTGTCGTGCAGTGGGAGAAGGCTCCATGTCATTATAGTTCCTTCTGTCTTTGTCCCCTGCAGTGGAGGGATAGGCTCCATGTCCTAGTTCCTTTCTGCTTTGTGTTAACCCTGCAGTGGGAGGATAGGCTCAGGTCCGAGATTCCTGTCTTTGTCGCCCGCAGTGGGAGAGATAGGACTCCATGTCCTAAGTTCTTCCTGTCTCTTGTCGCCCTGCAGTGGGAGAGAGAGGCTCCATGTCCTATAGTTCCTTCTGTCTTTGTCCGTCCTGCAGTGGAGGATAGGCTCCAGTCCTAGTTCCTCTGTCTTTCCTGCAGTGGGAGGAGCATCCAGTCCTATAGTCCTTCTGTCTTTGTCCCCTGCAGTGGAGGATAGCTCATGTCATATATCTTTGTCTGTCGCTGCAGTGGGGAGATAGGCTCCATGTCCTATAGTTCCTTCCTGTCTTTGTCGCCCTGCATGGGGAAGATAGGCTCCATGTCCTATAGTTCCTTCTGTCTTTGTCGCCCTGCAGTGGGAGAGATAGGCTCCATGTCCTATAGTTCCTTTCTGTCTTGTCGTCCTGCAGGAGGAGGGGGGATAGACTCCAGTCTATAGTTTCCTTTCGTTTTGTCGTCCTGCAGTGGGAGAGATAGGCTCCATGTCCTATAGTTCCTTTCTGTCTGTGTCACCCTGCAGTGGGAGAGATAGGCTCCATGTCTATCAGTTCCTTTCCTGTCTTTGTCGTCCGCACGTGGGAGAGATAGGCTCATGTCCTATAGTTCCTTTCTGTCTTTGTCGTCCTGCAGTGGGAGAGATAGGCTCCATGTCCTATAGTTCCTTTCTGTCTTTGTCGTCCTGCAGTGGGAGGGATAGGCTCCATGTCCTATAGTTCCTTTCTGTCTTGTCGTCTGCACGTGGGGAGGGATAGATCATGTCTATAGTTCCTTTCTGTCTGTGTCACCCTGCAGTAGGAGGTTCATTGTTCTTAGTGTTCTGCTCTTTCTCTATTGACAGGAATCTGCTGTTTGTTTACCTCGGAGTCTAAACTTTGGCAATCGCCAGGGATCGGTGAGAGGAACATTCAGTGAAAGTTCAGTTCATGGCCGGAGAGGCCCAATCAAGCCTGCCGGTAGTGTGCGGGAGGGTTACCGGGGGGATAATGGTGGTTGAAGGTCTCGTTGCTGATTGGCAAGTGTTACAGGTGATCTTGGTAAATCGAGCGGCAGTGGAGTTCTCCAGTGTGGCCTGTACATCTGTGGTCACAAAACCAGTAAGGGACATTACCGGTGTGTAAACACTAACCTGTCCAATGTCCATCTAAATCCCATACCACAGCTTGTGCTTTACTTACCTCTCCCCATTCTTTCCCTCTACAGGTCCCCTGAATTCTATGAGGAGGTTTAAGATGAAAATCCCTGGGAATCTCACTGAAAACCACCATCTTCTATTACCTTCTATCACATCAGCTGCCGACCCAATAGAACACTGCACTGGAGACCCCAGCAGGGTACAGGTGAGCAAAGATCCAAATCCTGCCTACCTAACTTACCTAGACAATGCACTGTGAAAATGACACACCACCCTCCCCAGCCGCAGGCCAGATACTGCGTTCAGTTGTTTAAAAACACATATGTTAATAAAGGTGCGTACCTTTAAAACACCGGTAAAGGACCGGCTGAATTTTAAAATGGCTGATTGCACAGAACTTTTTAAAAACACATGATTGCGGTACCTGGCATTAAGATCAGTGGCAATCTTATCCCCTGGCCTCCACACATGTCTAACTGGCTGTGGATAGTTACGCCGCTGACTGCCAGCATATTGTGTGTCATGGAACCCATATTAAGGGGCTGATGTTATAAAAGCTTTCCCATGCTATTAATTTTCAGCAGCCAATCAGATATATCTGTTGTATTCAGTTGGATCAACTGGAAGATGTTTAGTTCTTGAAGAAGTTTCGCTAGTCATCCGACTCAATTCAGAATGACTTGTACGAGAATTCTGTTGGCAATTAAGTACCCTGGAAAGTACTAATTAGCATAAAACAGCCAGGTGTTAGGGACCTTCTGATGAAAGGTGTGAGGCAGCAATAGCTGCATCCAAAAGACCCAATACAGAATCATAAGAAGAGCGACATCATATACGCAGTGCAGTGCAGTGAAGAATGCTCTGATTTGTATGTGGGGGACACCGAACAGCAACTGCACTAACGTATGGCCCAGCACAGAATAGCCAATTCCTCGGGTCAGGACTCAGCCATGTACCTGCATCTTAAGGATAAAGGACATACCTTTGAAGATTGTAATGTCAACATCTTGGCAGCAATAGGACTGGTTCAAGAGAGGTGTCAAGGAGGCCATTTTGTGAAAACCATGGAACCAAGCCTGAAAAGAGTGGGGGAGTTCGACACGAACTGTTGCATGTACAATGCTGTTTTGACACCTTACCCTGGGAAGCCTCAATGACACCCTTAGCTTCATTGCAATCAACACCTTGCATCAGAAGGTCCCTAACACCTGGCTGTCATATGCTAATTGGGACTTTTCAGGGTACATAATTGCCACAGATTCTTGTACAAGTCATTCTGAATTGAGAAAGCCAGTCGGATGACTAGCGAAACGTCTTCAAGGACTAAACTTTAAGTCCAGTTGATCCAACTGAATACAACAGATATACCATGACTTGGATGAATGAGAACCTTCACAAGCAGCCATTCAGTTGTTTGCTTTTTACTGGGTTAATGCAGATTTCTGATTGGTTGATGCAGATTAAACATTTGTGCACCTTTTATTGCATTGGCCCCTTAGTTATAATCCTGTATAGTAAAAAAAAACGTAAACATGTTTATTTTTGGTCCGATCAGATCCTGCTATATAAATTTCCCTTATTGCCTAGCAATCTATAGACCTATGTAAAGATGGTCCCTGAGTCATTTTTCTGGTTGGTCAAATTGGTTACAAAAGTTCCCCGTGCATGGCGCCAACCTTACTACCTAAATATCCATCCGTGATAGCCAACTTATACCTAAATTCCACCAGTGCATTGCTGCTTGCTACCGAAATATCCACCCGTGCATAGCCCTACCTTCTACCTAAATCATCCACCCGTGACATGGCTGCCTTACTCCTAATAGACAACCATGCATGGCCTAACCTACTACCTAAATATCCACCCGTGAATAGCCGATCCTTACTACTAAAATCCACCGTGCATAGCCTACCTTACTACCTAAATATCCACCCGTGCATGGCCTGCCTTACTACCTAAATATCCACCAGTGCATGGCCTACCTTACTACCTAAATATCCACCCGTGCATAGCCTCCCTTACTACCTAAATATCCACCAGTGCATGGCCTGCCTTGCTACCTAAATATCCACCCGTGCATAGCCAACCTTACTACCTAAATATCCACCAGTGCATGGCCTGCCTTGCTACCTAAATATCCACCCGTGCATAGCCTACCTTGCTACCTAAATATCCACTAGTGCATAGCCTACCTTACTACTTAAATATCCACCAGTGCATAGCCTACCTTACTACTTAAATATCCACTAGTGCATAGCCTACTTTACTACCTAAATATCCACCCGTGCATGGCCTGCCTTACTACCTAAATATCCACCCGTGCATGGCCTACCTTACTACCTAAATATCTACCTGTGCATGGCCTACCTTACTACCTAAATATCCACCTGTGCATGGCCTACCTTACTACCTAAATATCCACCAGTGCATGGCCTTACTAAATATTAAAAATTAACATTTACAGCCATTTTATTTCTTAAATTATTTTTACTGTTTTAAATCTAATACAATTAGAGGTGCAAAAGTAACCCATGCTATCAATTTGCAACAACCAACCAGATGTTAGCTCTTTACTGAGTTATTGTAGTTAGAAAACATCCTATTGGTTGCTGCAGATTAATAGCACAGGCCAACCTATGCATCTTTTTATTGCAGGATGTCCAACCTGCTACCCTCTAGCAACTCCCAGTATGCCTTGGTAGCATTCCAAATATCTGAAGGGTCGCCAGTTGAACATCCCTTTTTTCTGGTATCAGCCCCTTGGTTAGATTAATCCAAACAAACTTCCTTTCATGTCTGGGTGTCAGACTTGAGACTTTCCATCTGTGGACTGAGGCTTATTGCTTTTAATGGTAGGTGCTGTATTTCCAGACCT
The DNA here is from genome assembly GCA_019447015.1 of Hymenochirus boettgeri. Classification (NCBI taxonomy): domain Eukaryota; kingdom Metazoa; phylum Chordata; class Amphibia; order Anura; family Pipidae; genus Hymenochirus; species Hymenochirus boettgeri. The sequence continues at coordinate 258,990,889 of CM033471.1, read as the reverse complement.
ATGCTGGGATGTAACTTTCATGTCTCTTCCTTGAAAGGAATTAGGAGTAATTTCCCTTATAGCTGCCATTCTGCTTCCATGGATTTAGGCCTGTTAATGTGCCAGGGATACTAGGATTTTACCCATAGCGGCTATGGGTGTCATAAAGTGAAGCCATGTGACATCGTTCTGGATTCTGTACGACTCTGTGCAACTCTATAATTATTTCCAGTAATGTTTATTACAAGGCACAAGGGCTGCTCGTGGGTCTTCTTACAATGGAAACAGATTGTACGTCGTGGTAACAATAGTGTGTTTTTAAAAAATCCTGAATTTGCACCTAAAAGATACACAAGCTGTGAGGGTAAAGGACAATGATAAGTCTAATAATCAATTCAGTTTGGGTGATTCTCCCTGTAATGATGATCTAATCTAAGATATTTTTAATTTCAAAAATGTTATTTGTTGCCAATAAAATTATTTTATTGGTGGTGCTGCTCCTCCTATTATTCCCAAGCTCCTCTGCTTCTGGTAACACCTCCATGTTAGCCAAATCCTTATTTGGTACAGTGCTATAGACTTGAATAGAGTTTACCACCAGCAAAGGACCATGGGAAGGGGAACCAACGGGATTAGCATTTTAGTGCTGTACACTACCTATAAAACATTAACGGGGAGATTCAATAAAAGTGCTAATTTTGCCCCAACCAATCAGATGTTGGCTTTCAAATGTTAAATAAGATCTGATTGGTTGGGGAAAAATTTGCACCATTTTTAACGATAAGAACTTTTATTGAATCTCCCCGTTAATGTTTAATGGGTAAAATTTAATGTGTGGGATCAACGCAAATGTTTCAGCTTTAGAAAACATTGGCAAAGGACAACTTAACATCAATGACAACTGTAGCCTTGTTGAGTTCACTCCTTATAGGCACTGTTTCTAAATTTATACAAAACTTTGTAATTACCTAAACCCTTATTCAATCATGGATGATGCTCATTCCAACCTGAGAGTGTTTGTGTTTATTCTCCATGTAATACATTTCAATTCTCTCTATTCCCCCAGTGGATACCATTAATGCAGCATGGCAGATTGCGTACTGGACCTTTTGCTCTTCCTGTATCTGTGGAAAAACCGCCTCCTAGTTACTCGGTACTGACCCCCGATGTAAGTACCTGTGTTTCTTTATATAGCACACAAAAGCCGTTTATAGCACAGCTATTTGTCTTCTTATAAACTACTGGGGCCTACACAATCCTACTAATGGAGAATAGTAGGATTGTGTTGCTGTAATGCAGTGATGTCTGGCCTGGCTAAACTACTCTCATCCAGTTATTTCTATTCCCTCTCTCTCAGGTCCAGCTCCCTGGAATGAAATGGGTGGATAACCACAAACCGGTGTTTTCTGTTGACCTGGTAGCTGCATCTTCTGTGCACACACAGGCAAGTATCAGTAGAAGGGAACTTCTAGCTGTTGTTAAACTGTTTACACCTGTAGAAGAAGGTCAACTAATATCTGCCATGCAGACTCCCTCGCTAACCTGTTTACAGTGATGTTCGTGGGACTAGCCCCTGTTTAAGTTTCACTCTACATGGGGCAAGACTGGAAGGTGTGTGGGTCTACACGGTGCATTGTTTGTGTGGGTTTGTGATGTAATATTGTAAGTGTGGATTTCATGATTTAATATGGCTTGTGGGGGTTTGTGATGATGTAATATTGTTTGTGGGGGTTTCATGATGTAATATTGTTAGTTTGGGTTTGTGATGTAATATTGTTGGTATTGGTTTGTGATGTAATATTTTTTGTATGGGTTTCATGATGTAATACTGTTTGTATGGGTTTGTCATGTAATATTGTTTAGGTTTCATGATATATTGTTTGTATGGATTTCATGATGTATTACTGTTTGTATTGGTTTGTGATGTAATATTCTTTGCATGAGTTTGTGATGTTATATTGTTTGTATGAGTTTGTGATGTTATATTGTTTGTATGAGTTTGTGATGTTATATTGTTTGTATGAGTTTGTGATGTAATATTGTTTGTATGGGTTTGTGATGTAATATTGTTTGTATGGGGTTTGTGCTGTAATATTGTTTGTGGGGGTTTCATGATGTTATATTGTTTGTGTGGGTTTGTGATGTAATACTGTTTGTATGGGTTTGTTATGTAGTATTGTTTGTGTGGGTTTCATGATGTTATACTGTTTGTGTGGGTTGGTGATGAATATGGTTTATGTGGGTTTGTGATGTAATATTGTTTAGATTTCATGATACTATGTTTGTGTGGGTTTCATGATGTTATACTGTTTGTGTGGGTTTGTGATGTAATATTGTTTATGTGGGTTTGTGATGTAATACTGTTTGTATGGGTTTGTTATGAGTATTGTTTGTGTGGGTTTCATGATGTTATTGTTTGTGTGGTTTTGTGATGTAATATTGTTTAGATTTCATGATATAATATTGTTTGTGTGGGTTTCATGATGTTATACTGTTTGTGTGGGTTTGTGATGTAATAGTAATATTGTCTGTGTAAGTTTGTAATGTAATACTGTTTGTGTGGATTTCATGATTTTATACTGTTTGTGTGGGTTTGTGATGTACTGAAAAATTGTGTGGGTTTGTGATGTAAAATTGTAAGTGGAAGTTTGTGATGTAATATTGTTTGTGTGGGTTTGTGATGTAATGTTTGTGTGGGTTTGTGATGTAATATTGTTTGTATGGGTTTGTGATGTAATATTGTTTGTGTGGGTTTGTGATTTAATATTATTTATGTGGGTTTGTGATTTATTATTTTTTGTGTGGGTTTGTGATTTAATAATGTTTGTGTGGGTTTGTGATGTAATATTGTTTGTGTGGGTTTGTGATGTAATATTGTTTGGGGGTTTGTGATTTAATATTGTTTGTGGGTTGTGGGTATTGTTTGTGGTTGTAAATAGAGTTGTGGTGGGTGTGAGTAATATTGTTGTGTGGTGTGATGATATTGTTGTGTGGGTTTGGATGTAAATTGTTTGTGTGGGTTTGTGGTGATATTTGATTGGGTGATTTGGTGGTATATGTGTGGTTGAATATGTTTGTTGGTTGGATGATGTTTGGGGGTTTTGTGTGATGTAATATTTTGTGGGTTGGTGTATTGTTGTGTGTTTGTGATGATATTGTGTGATTAGTTGTTGTGTGGGTTTGTTGATGTAATATTGTGTGTGGTGGTTTGATGTAAATTGTTTGTGTGGGTTTGTGACTGTATATTTTGGTTTGTGGGGTTTGTGAGAAATCAGGGCTGGGACTTTATACTTTGTTCTCCCCTAGGCCAGCAATGGTGTACTGCCTGCTACACATTGTTACGCGGTCATTTATAGCGAAGCAGAGTTGTAAGTGGGGAGGGATCTGCTACCCTAGCAAATCGGCAATCAGCTTGCCCATTTCTGATTTAACACAAGGCTCTGCTGTGTGCAACAACGTGGTATTGTGTAAATTTAAAATGGGGGTGCAATGCTGCTTACCTTTTACCCTTTTCTTTCTTTCTTTTTTTTTTTTTGCTGCCTAGTGGCTGTGCCGCCCTAGGCCACGGCCTAGGTGGCCTAGTGGGAAATCCGGCCCTGGATGAAATACTGTTTGTGTGGGTTTCATGATGTAATACTGTATGTCTGGGTTTTATGTGACGTTTGTTAACACCAGATAATGTGAATCTCCCTGTGCATCTCTGTATTACAAGGGATCACCACTGCTCACCATGCCAGGTACCTTAATTGTCTGAAACTGGCAGCCAGTGGTTTATAAATGACCCCCCATCACTGTCACTCTTCTTGCTGTGGTTTTGCTCAATCCTAAAATATGTTTGCCCGTCCACAGTGGGAACAAATCCTACAGCCAGCAATCCTCTCCCTGGGGAAAAGACTGTTAATTCTTTTTGCTTTAGTCATAAAGAGGCCTCAAGGGTCTGTGAAGTGGACAAATAACTGTGCAAAAGGCAACGTGGTAACAAGGAGAATTGAACTAAATAGAACTAAACACTGTGACCCAGCAGCTGCCTGGAAAACTGATCATGGCCAGAGTCTCTTTCAGCAGCTGCCAGGATGGGGAGATCTACAGGACCTTGAACGGGAAGGGAATGTCCGTGTGTTGGTGCGGGGGACTATCCAGCTCAGCTGCCTGGTTTGATGTGATAGTGATTGTAGGGGTGGGACTGGCCTTGGGGTAAATCAAAAAAGCCACCAGAAGGGGGTGGGTCATTCGCTGGATATTCCCTCTACCCCTGTGGCTAGTACTACAACTCTCAGCTGTTGAACAGACCTTGCACTGCTTGCTTAAAGGGCAAGGCATAGTGTGATATTAGATTAAAATGGCAAACTCTTGGCGTCCCCCACATTATAAATCAGGAACCTGAGTAAATCTCTATGGTAAATAAATAGAATGTCTATGGGTGTACAGTATGTTCTTAACTAGAGGAACCAACAGGATCTCACTGACATTCCATCTAACAAAACCTACCCCTTATCTATGGTATTAAACCAAACCTTCCCCTTATCTATGGTATCAAACCAAACCTTCCCCTTATCTATGGTATCAAACCAAACCTACCCCTTATCTATGGTATCAAACCAAACCTTCCCCTTATCTATTGTATCAAACCAAACCTCCCCTTATCTATGTGTATCAACCAAACCTGACCCTTATCTATGGTATCAAACCAAACCTGGCCCTTATCTATGGTATCAAACCAAACCTCCCCTTATCTATGGTATCAAACCAAACCTGACCCTTATCTATGGTATCAAACCAAACCTTCCCCTTATCTATGGTATCAAACCAAACCTACCCCTTATCTATGTTATCAAACCAAACCTACCCTTATCTATGTATCAAACCAACCTACCCCTTACTATGGTATCAAACCAAACCTACCCCTTATCTATGGTATCAAACCAAACTACCCTTATCTATGGTATCAAACCAAACCTACCCCTATCTATGGTATCAAACCAAAACCTTCCCCTTATCTATGTATCAAACAAACCTACCCCTACCCTTATCTATTATGGTATCAAACCAAACCTCCCTTATCTTGGTATCACCAACCTACCCTTATCATGGTATCAAACCAAACCTTACCCCTTATTATGTACTCAAACCAACTACCCCTTATTATGGTATCCAAACCAACCTGACCCTATCTATGTATCAACCAAACCTACCCTTATCTATGGTATCAAACCAAACCTGACCCTTATCTATGGTATCAACCAACCTACCTACCTTATCTATGTATCAAACAAACCTACCTTCTATGGTATCAAACCAAACCTACCCCTTATCTATGGTATCAAACCAAACCTACCCCTTATCTATGGTATCAAACCAAACCTACCCTTACTATGGTATCAAACCAAACCTACCCCTTATCTATGGTATCAAACCCAAACCTACCCTCATCTTATGGTATCAAACCAAACCTACCCTTATCTATGGTATCAAACCAAACCTACCCCTTATCTATGGTATCAAACCAACCTACCCATATCTATGGTATAAACCAAACCTACCCCTTATCGATTATCAAACCAAACCTCACCCTCATCTATGGTATCAAACCAACCTACCCCTATCTATGGTATCAAACCAAACCTTACCCCTATCTATGGTATCAAACCAAACCTACCCTTATCTAGGTATCAAAACAAATCTCTACCTCATCTATGGATACAAACCAAATCTACCCCTTATCTATGGTATCAAACCAAACCTACCCCTTATCTATGGTATCAAACCAAACCTACCCCTCATCTATGGTATCAAAACCAAATCTATCCCTTATCTATAGTATCAAACCAAATCTACCCCTTATCTATGGTATCAAACCAAACCTACCCTTATCTATGGTATCAAACCAAATCTACCCCTTATCTATGGTATCAAACCAAACCTACCCCTTATCTATGGTATCAAACCAAACCTACCCTTATCTATGTATCAAACCAAACCTACCCTTATCTATGGTATCAAACCAAACCTACCCCTTATCTATGTATCAAACCAAATCTTCTACCCTTACTCTATGATATCAAACCAAACTACTCTACTAATGGTATCAAACCAAACCTACCCCTATCTATGGTATCAAACCAAATCCACCCACTATCTATGGTATCAAACCAAATCTACCCTTATCTATGGTATCAAACCAAACTACTACCCCTTATCTATGGTATCAAACCAAACCTACCCTTATCTATGTATCAAACCAAACATACTCTTATCTATGGTATCAAACCAAACATACTCTTATCTATGGTATCAAACCAAACATACTCTTATCTATGGTATCAAACCAAACCTAACCCTTATCTATGGTAGCAAACCAAACCTGACCCTTATCTATGGTATCAAACCAATCTACCCTCTTATTCTTTGGTATCAAACCAAACTAACCTTATCTATGGTATCAAACCAAACCTACCCCTTATCTATGGTATCAAACCAAACCTACCCCCTCATCTATGGTATCAAACCAAATCTATCCCTTATCTATAGTATCAAACCAAATCTAACCCCTTATCTATGGTATCAAACCAAACCAAACCTGACCCTTATCTATGGTATCAAACCAAACCTGACCCTTATCTATGGTATCAAACCAAATCTACCTCTTATCTATGATATCAAACCAAACCTACCCCTCATCTATGGTATCAAACCAAACCTACCCCTTATCTATGGTATCAAACCAAACCTGACCCTTATCTATGGTATCAAACCAAACCTACCCCTTATCTATGGTATCAAACCAAACCTACCCCTTATCTATGGTATCAAACCAAACCTACCCCTTATCTATGTTATCAAACCAAACCTGACCCGTATCTAGATAAAGGTATAATACACTGAACCAACCCTTACATTATATTTACTTAAAGGGGACGTTCAGTGCAAATACATATACTTTTTTAAAAAGAGCAGTATTTTTCCATCCTAATGACCTTAACCTGCCCATTCAGCATTGTGTCTGTGTATAAATAAATGCAACCGAAATACTGACTTCCTGTTTGCAGGACCCCTAGTAGAGACTGTTATGGTCTTGCCCTTGACACAGCGCCTGGGTTGATTCAGTTGCTCAGTAGAGATCTGAGCATGTTTGACCCATCCAACAGCCAATCAGTAGAAATTACTGTTAGGAACATTCCAAGGAAGTGGTGCATTCTGGGAAGAAGAAGGACCGTTAGAACCTGAAATGTCAGCTCACTAATGTCAAAAGGAGGGAATAGCAAGTGGTATACATTCAACAGATTTTTTGGACTATGTCCCATAATGCCTTTATACCCTCCGCTATTGTAGGATATAACTATTAGGCAACCTGTAATATGCCTAAAATCAGTTACAATTCCATGTTGGTTGCTATTTATAAATTCCTTTCTCATACCATTTTAAAAACATGATCTGTAAATAAAATATCAATACTGGTCTTTGGCAAAATCAGTGGCAATTTTTTATTGAACCCATCTATTGAACTAAAAGAGTCAATACAGTAACATTTCTTGTAAGGTTCCCCCACTTACTTCTAGCCCAATAGCACAATTCACTACTGTACTTAACTGATTTATTTTTAAACAGAGCCTGAGCCTCTATTCGGTGTTTTACCTTCCTGCTGCACAGTGTAAATCAGGGATGTTTAACTTACAGGCCTCCAGATGCTTGAAAACTACCACTCCCAGCATTCCCTGCCTGCATACTGACTCAAGGGAATGCTGGGATTGGTAATTTTCACTTTTGTGGTATTTTCAGTCATTTAGAACAGCACAAGATCTGCTACCATAGAACTACAGTTGGAGTAAATATCAACTCCTGAAGTGGATACATATTTAAGACGTTTTACAGAAATGTGTGATTTCAAGGATAAAGTTGCTTTTTCCAAGTCATTTCTTTACAAAAGTCAGCATTATAAATGTTATCTTTCTTTCCAGTAGTCAGTGGTGTCCACCCCCTCCAATGTTTTATGGCCTGGGCATGCTCCGTGTGTGTTTCATCCAGGAAGAGAGAGAGCAGTTTTCCAATCAGCTACTTTGTGTGGTCTGTTTAATTATAAAGCCAGTTATATAGCCTTTATAAGTTCCTTTATAACACAAGCACCTCAACAAGGTAATAGCATCACCATCTTTCACCCTGTCTCTCTCTCACTGCAGGACGTTTACTTGGACAGATTCTTCACACTAGTCCAGGTCCTAGAGGAACAGAGTTTTCCATTCCGTCTAAAGGACGTGATCATCACCGAGAGCAACGTGGAATCGGAGCTGAGGACCAGTATGGGGAATTTGCGGCAATCCGCACTGGGGCCTGCAATCTGCTTTTCTCACCAGCTGCTGGACAAGCTCATATTATTGATTGTCCGACCACCTGTTATCGGGGGACAGATGGGTAAACCTCTGTCTCTATTTCTTCAGCAACTCTATATAATATTTCCTAACTGCCTCAGTTTGGCAAGGATAGACCTTTCTGTGACTTTTCCCACAAGTTATGAGTTCTTATCCTTTAGGTCTTGCCTGTAGGCCCTCTTTATAGATTATGAGGAACCCTTTGTCTCTCTCTCCACAGTGAACCTAGGCCGTGCTGCCTTTGAAGTAATGGCACTTTTGGTGAGCCACATTCATCGTGACTTAGAAGGTATTCAGGACCACCATGGCAGGAACGGGCTGTTGGCTTCCTACCTGTACTATGCTTTCCATCTTCCCAGCGACATGCCTGCACAGCTCAACAGCAGTGAGTTGGAATTCTGGTTACTTTTATCCATATGCAGCCTCTTTTGTCTGTTCACAGCTCTGATTTCTTAGTCATCTATTTCCAATCATTCTCTCCTATCAGTGGGCACTGGCCCATCCTCAGGTGTCCACTCGGCCACACTCTCTCGGGCTACGGGTCGTCCCAGCAGCCATACCCTAGCCCGCTGCAAAAGCATCAGCAACAGTAACCCAGATCTTACCAGCATTCCAGGCTCTACAAATGATGAGGAGGTGCAGAAAATCATGGCAGGCAAGGTATGGTCTAGACTCCATATAAACACCTACACAGCCTCATGTAGCCAACAGCTTTGGATCTGTCCATTGGCTGCTATAGGAGAATTATATTAAGGCAATAACCAACTTCTTTCTTGCTCCTCCCACAGTCATTGTCACTGACCATTCTCCCATCTCTGACATTAACATATGTTAATTAAGGAGATGGAGGGGCTTGAAAACTGTCCTGCTAGAAAGCAGTTACGGTAGTTACTGCCTGAGTATAATTCTCCTTTAACCTGCCTCTCTCGTTATTACTGTCGTCTCTACTTTTTTCTTTTTCCTAATAGTTTTACCTATTTTCTCCATCAAACCGTTCTCCTTTACCTCCATCTCTCTCTGGTCCAATCACTTGTGACCTCTCCTTCTTATTTTGCTTCTACACTTTTACTTACCCTACTCAGTTCCCCCATTTCCAGGTGCCCCCTGTGCTCCTCGCTCATTGGTGTTGGCCTCACCTGCTGTCCCTTTCTGGGTGTTCTGATTTTTCTTACAGGGGATTGATCGCTCTCACTCCTGGGTGAATTCTGCTTATGGTCCTGGGGGTCCTAAATCTGTTCAGCGCCGGACACAGGCTAACTCCAACACTGAACTCCGACAGGTGGTGCCCCTAGTCTATCCCCACCTAAATCCCTGACATGCAAATGCCTTACCTGCATGACCAGTTTATGAATATGCATTTGCATGTAATATGCATGTGTGCATGCGTGTGTGTGCCTGTCAATGGGTAACCGTGCTGCCACTTGGTGTCATCTAATTGTATTACACCTGGAACATCCAAGAACTGCTCTATACAAAATATTCCATTCACCTAATATATATCAATATTATAGTCTTGCAGTGTGTGTCTTCCTTAGGTGACAGACTAGTTTGTTACTCCAATAATCTAAGATAAGGATAAAGATTCATAATAGCAGTTCAGTGTACATTGTACTTTTGCAACATGCACAACTGGCAGAAAGGTTGTGCATTCAGATATAAACAAACACTGCCCTCTAGTGCTATTTGGTGGTATATACACTTCCCTTGCAAAACGGTGCTGTATTGTAAAAAGAATGGGTAATATGTGTGTAAGTGCATGTAGTGTATTCTGAATAATATATTCCATAGGATTGCTTGTGAAGGTTCTCATTCATCCAGGTCATGGTATATCTGTTGTATTCAATTAAATCAACTGGACTTGAAATGTAGTTCTTGAAGACGTTTCGCTAGTCATCCGACTGGCTTTCTCAATTCAGAATGACTTGTACAAGAATCAGCGGCAATTATGTACCCTGGAAAATCCCAATTAGCATATCACAGCCATGTGTTAAGGGTGTGATTGGATAGTGGCTAAGAGGTTTTATAGGAACGTCCAGAGTAAGGTGTTAAAACAGGATTGTACATGGCAGACAGTTGGTGTCGAACCCCCCCACCTCTATTTAGGCTTGGTTTCTTTATTTTCACATAAATGGCCTCCTTAACACCTCTCTTGAACCAGTCACGTTCCTTCGCCACGTTAATCACACCCTTAACACATGGCTGTGATATGCTAATTGGGATTTTCCAGGGTACATAATTGCCGCTGTTCTTGTACAAGTCATTCTGAATTGAGAAAGCCAATTCAGCGAAACGTCTTCAAGAACTACATTTCAAGTCCAGTTGATTTAATTGAATACAACAGATATTCCATAGGATTGCCACTGTGCTGGGTGTCCTGTCTTTTTCCATGTCATGCACCCTTCCTATTCCAATTCACTCCCCTTGTGTGCTGTGATTCCTGCCTGCTCTCCCTTTTATCCGGACACATCACCGCATCATTCGCCCCTTTTCCATCCATTTCCTGTAACAGACCAATGAGCGCAGCCCTAACCGCCTTTCAACATTCATGGAGGGCGGAGCTCCCACCATCCAATCGTTGGCGTCAGTCAGGAAGGTATAAGTCTGAGACAAAATGGAGAAAATCATGGTGGTTGTTTGTGAGATTTTATTGATCAAAGTGATTTTACCATCCCAACATGTATATGTTATTTACCAATTAATTTGCATGTACAATATCGATTTATTAATTTCTGATTACTAAATAGTTAATTAACACAATATATGTTTGTGCTGAATGTATTTCTTTGTTTCTCTGTGTCTAGTTTAATAAAGAAGGAACCAAGATAGATTAAGACAGTAACATAGTAATTCCCTCCTTCTACGGGGTGGAAAACTAACACTGCAGGGGGACACAGTTACACAGACAGGTGGAAGCTAGTATGGGCCATGGAGTCTATCCCTCCCACTGCAGGGTGACAGACAGGACGGAACTATGGAACACAGAGTCTATCCCTCCCACTGCAGGGTGACAGACAGGAGGGAACTATGGGATACAGAGCCTGTCCCTCCCACTGCAGGGTGACAGACGGGAGGGAACTATGGGACACAGAGTCTGTCCCTCCCACTGCAGGGTGATACAGGTCAGGAGTAAGCTATGTGACATGGAGTCTTTCTCTCCCACTGCAGGGTGACAGTAATTATGGGAGTTTATTCCAAGTATCCCAGCTTAGACTGTTTATTTCCATATACTAACTGATATCTCCAATGCTCTTCCTATAGTTATTGCACGAGGAGCTGGCGTTACAGTGGGTGGTAAGCAGCGCTACTGTACGTGAGGCAGCCGTGAGTCAAGCGTGGTTCTTCTTCCAGCTCATGGTAAGTGAGATGCTATTGAGATAACTGTATGGAGTGGGGTTAACTAACCCTTGTGAGGTGTAAAATATGACATCAGACTTCTTTAGGAAAGTTCTAATTATTTGGCACTAGCTCAATAACTAGAATTCTAAATGTTCTGCTGCAGAATGGGACAGGCCAGGCATACAGTACAGAGATCGGCATACAGTACAATCCTGGACATGGTAACCAGTGAATATTAATGCCAATAATACACTGTTCAATAAATGTGCTGTCATTGGACAAGCTGGCAACATCATTTTGTCCAATGAACTCAGGTGACACAAAAATTACAGTTACATCAAAACCCGCGTCGGTCATCTGTAGACGTCTTGGCGCGTGGTCCCCAATATGCCTCTCTAACATGTTGGTGATACCACTAACATTGGAATTTGGACTGATGCTTCTTAATAGCACACAGATATTTGAGATTAGGGGTGTAATAGCTTTTGTTGCCAAAAATGTATACGTTAATGGCTGTGTGTTATACAATCTGTACACTGACATTGTATTAAAGTGTCATATCTTCAGTATTGTCCAAAGAAAAGATATAATAAAATAATTTTCAAAAATGTGAGGGGTGTACTCAGTGGCGTAATTAATGGGACCACAGGGCCCACGACTGTTTTTAAACAGATCGCGTGTATTCAGTAGAGATACGCGTGATCAGCTGTTTTAAAGGTTCTGCCGATTCCGTAGTGAAAATGACAGATTGCAGCGCAAGCAGGCTCCAACCTGCACGATTGCACATGCGCACACGTAGAGTGGCCTCAGCCTTAAACACAGCTGATTGTGATATGAAGAGGTGTGTATCGGGGCCGGCCTCAAATCTTGCGCGCGGGGGGGGGGGGCTTGCAGTTCCATGGCTGGGTGTACTCACTTTTGTGAGATACTGTATTTCCTACATGTTTAGCTGGCCAAGAGGCTTTATTTTTCTAAAATAATGGATATCTTAATGTTATGTGTATGGCCGTTTGTTCATTGTTACGTGACGATAAAAACGGGTTAATTTATTACAAAGATGTGATTGTGACTTGTAGTTAATCCCCATTTAAACATTGTCCATGTCATCCTAATACTTCTTCCAGTTATCCATTGAATATATTTAAACAGTGAACCAACAACTAGACAGAAGGTCCATCCAAAGCAGATAAATGTATATTAAATATATAACACACACCCAGACCATTCTCAGGCGGAAGGTTGAGTTAAGAAATTCTCTGCCCTGCTTGGACCAATCACATTGCAGAATAAATTTGCATAGTTTCAGAGCCGTCCTATAAATTGGATGTTATTTACCTTCTTTTTACTAGACAAAAAGCATGAGCTTTCACCTTCACATGTCCGAGAGACTGGACGCCCCCCGGAGACAACGGTTCCCAGAGAGATTTGTTGATGACATTTCTGCAGTTGTGTGCAATGTGTGTTCAGAGATCAGCAGCCGATACCTCAAGGTAGATCACTTACCCGCTCTCTCTTAATTAAACTTAGTTTGTCGTTGTCCCCCAATAAATCCCTATACTCAAACAACAAACCCACACCTGGGACGGCGCATCCACCCATCACGACATCCATCAAAGGTATAAGACTCCACACTAAGACTCCAACATAAGACTCCAACATAAGACTCCACACTAATCCCACCTGACTCGTTTCATGCTACAAACAGCACTTCATCGGAGGTGTCCAATAAACCCCCCTAATGATAGTACCCAGGGTGAAACTTATAGCCCCTCACCCCTGCATTTGTAGTATTTACCTGAATCGAAGCTGTCAGACTTCCCCTGCTACTGCCAGTCCTAGCCACACGTCTTTCCATGGCCTGGAACTTGTACTTGTTCCCAGAAGCCTCCCTGTACCTTGTGAGAGTAGCCATCTCAGACAACATAACAATTAGTTGCTCTTTAAAGGGCATGTCCCCCCTCCAAAACTATAATACCCCCCCCCCCACTACTGGCCCCACTCTGTAGTGTAATAAAATCCTTACCTTACATCCCAGCTCCATATGGTTCTCCTGTAATCCCCCCCCCTAAGTCCAAAAAAGTGGCCACCAGGAGGATAGCAGAGTCCATATAGGACTCTGCCTCCTGTCTCCCCTCCGGGAGAAGTTTGCCATGCGTACTGCAGCCCTTCTCCCCCTCCATTCCCCTCCCTTTCCCTCCTGCTCTGGTCTCCCTCCCCCTAGTGTAAAACCCTTTCCATATATTATAGTCCATGTTCCCCCAGCCCCAACCCCTATAATCATATTCTCAGAAAGTGCCCCGATAGTTACTTACCTCACCTCTCTCCTTCAATGTTCTGAGCAGCTGGCAGCCGCGTCCATGATTAGCTGTCTCTCATCCAATCACAGACGCGGCTGCTGGTCCCTCCCCCTGCTTGCAGTTCCGTGCAAGCAGAGGGCCTTGGGCAGTGCGGCGAAGGAGAGAGGTATGGTAAGTAACTATCGGGGCACTTTCTGAGAATATAATTATAGTGGTTGGGGCTGGGGGATCATGGACTATAATATATGGAATGTTTTTCTAAAGGGTGAACATGCCCTATAAGTTTGACTTTTGCTGTTCTCTTTCAGGATGCAGAATTAGTGGAACGTTTGAATTGCAGTCTCGCCTTTTTCCTGAACGATCTCTTATCCTTAATGGATCGTGGATTTGTCTTCAACCTTATCCGATCTTACTGCAAGCAGGTAATATGGCTCCTGGGACTTCCCATAAATCAATGCTCTGTAACTAGGGGAAGGTGTCTATTGGGGTGTAGTGTGTCATTATGAGGTTTGAGCAGTCGTTTTTTTCTACCTATTCATCAGGTGAATAATAAATTGGCAACAGCTCAGAACCCCAACATGTTGATATCGCTGAGAATGGATCTTATTCGAATTGTCTGTTCCCATGAACACTATGTATCTCTGAACTTACCTTGTGGTTCCCTGTCGCCCCCGAACTCCCCTACTCCTTCAATCTCCTCCACTACCTCTCAGGTAAAGTAACAAGGAAGAGAAAGTCTACACCCAGTGACAATGGCAGGATGGAACTATGGGACATGATGTTTGTCCATCTGTAGGGTGACACAAGTCTGTCATTCCTACTGCAGAACACAGATATAAGGGAATTATGGGACATGGTTGACTTGGGGACTAATACGTGAGTGTCCCTCTCATTTCTACCCTTAGAGCTCCGTGTTCTCCAGCCCAGCCCAGGACAGGACTGTTACTAACATGTTCGAGTTGTCGGTGCCATTCAGACAGCAGCACTTCCTCTCAGGCCTTGTCCTTACAGAACTTGCCCTGATATTGGAACCAGATGTAGAAGGGTGAGGACCCTGTTCCCATTAATTCTTCCATTCCCCCTGCCTGTCTTTATCTATTTAATATAGCAATCCATTGGTTTAATCCTGTCATTCTTCCCTTTACTATCGTCCTTCCTAATGTCCATTCTCTCTTTCCGGGGCAGAGTGTTCTTCCTCCAGAAGAAGTCTATCAGTACCCTGCACAATCTCCTCTGTAGCCATGACACTGACCCCCGCTATGTGGAGCCTCTGGTCAAGGAGGGCATCTCCCGCCTTTACCTTCCCCTCATCAGCATCGTATTGGAAAATCTACCACAGCTGTATGATTTCACAGGTCAGTGCATGGCAATAAGTTCCTAGTTAAAAGGGAAGTGGAGGCTAAATGACATTTTTGTATGCACCATAGTACGTGCTAAAAGTTGTCTTTATTGAAACCAATAACGGGTAAAGTAACATTGTGGGTATTGTAAGGTCTCCAGAAAGAGTAATGAGGTGCAGACACCTGGATTTAGTGTATAGTTACGGGAACCTGAATATCTTCTTACAGATCCTTATGCCCATCGACCACGACATACTATTGCACAGATAGATGAGGTGGACTCTGATGGAACGACCATCAGTCAAACAGTTGCCATGGCAATTGCCGGATCGCCACTACCATTGCCTTCATCACAGAAAGCCCCTAACTTCAATCTGCCTCCCCCTGTAAGTAAACCTCCATCACTTCCCCTGTTCTTACTGTATGTAACTGGGTTTACTTTTACTTGTCCTTTACTGTTTGCTCTGATTTTCCTGAAAATGTTCCTGCCCCAAGTCTATTTCTGGACATTGCACTGTACAATTTGGAACATTTCGAATAATAAGAATAAGTTTCTCTTTAGTTAATTGTGTCCAGAGTATTTTAAAAAGTTTCAGGGTAATTCAATAAAAGTTCTTATTTTGTTTAAAATGGTGCTCATTTTGCCCCAACCAATCAGATGTTAGCTTTCAAATGCTACATAAGGTCTGATTGGGTGGGGCAAATTTAGCACCATTTTAAACGATAAGAACTTTTATAAAATCTCCCTGTTTGTATGTAATAAGGTGTGCAATAGTTTCCATTGGCTATTAATCTGCAGCCAATCAGATATAACTACAGTGAACCAGTTTAAAACTTACAGCTGATTGGCTGCTGCAGGAAAAGTTTTGCAACTTATAATATAAACCTATTTATGTTTGAATTTGCTATGCTTTGGAAGTTACAGATATATTCTATCCAGTAAACCTGGTGTGTATCTCTGTTAATATATTTTATGCCTGTTCCTGCAGCCAGTGCGGGCTGGCGGTGCCCTCTCTGCCGAGTCCAGTCGCAATCTGCTGGTTTGTGCTCTGTGGGTCCTAAAGAATGCAGAGAAAGATCTCCTGCATCGCTGGTTCTCCAGCCTGTCTGTTTTACAGCTCACTCGTCTCCTCGAACTGCTCAGCCTGTGTGTGTCCTGCTTCCAGTACAAGGTAAGTGGCACTCACTGCTTAGACAATGTGAGTAGTGTCCTGCTTCCTGTACACAGTTAGTGATACTCACTGATAAGGTTCTGTGTTGTGTGCTGCTTCCTGTACACAATAAGTGATACTCACTGATAAGGTTCTGTGTTGTGTGCTGCTTCCTGTACACAGTAAGTGATACTCACTGATAAGGTTGTGTGTTGTGTGCTGCTTCCTGTACCAATCAGTGATACTCACTGAGTGTGTGTGTTGTGTGCTGCTTCTGTACACAGTTAGTGATACTCACTGATAAGTTTTGTGTGTTGTGTGCTGCTTCCTGTACACAGTTAGTGATACTCACTGATAAGTTTTGTTTGTTGTGTGCTCTTCGCGTGTACAATTAAGTATACTCACGATAAGGTTGTTGTGGTGTTTGTCAGTGGTACTCTAATTTGGGCCTGCTACACCATTAGTGATACTCACTGATAAGGTTCTTTGTTGTGTGCTGCTTCCTGTACACATAAGTGATACCTCACTGATAAGTTTTGTGTTTGTGTGCTGCTTCCTGGTACCAGTTAGTGATACTCAACTGATAAGGTTGTGTGTGTTGTGCTCTTCCTGTACCCAGTAAGTGCATCTCACTGATCAGTCTTGTGTTTGTGTGCTGGCTTCCTGTAGCACAGTTTATGCTACTCACTGATAGGTGGTGTGTTTGTGTGCTGCTTCCTGTACACAGTTAGTGATACTCACTGATAAGGTTCTGTGTTGTGTGCTGCTTCCTGTACACAATAAGTGATACTCACTGATAAGTTTGTGTGTTGTGTGCTGCTTCCTGTACACAGTAAGTGATACTCACTGATAAGTTTGTGTGTTGTGTGCTGCTTCCTGTACACAGTTTGTGTACACTCACTGATAAGGTTTGCTGTGTTGTTAGTGCTGCTTCCTGTACACAATAGTGATACTCACTGATAAGTGTTGTGTTGTGTGCTGCTTCCTGTACACAGTTAGTGATACTCACTGAGAAGTTTTGGTTGTGTGCTGTGCTTCTGTACACATATACTACTCACTGATAGTTTGTGTTTGTGTCGCTGCTTCCTGTACACAGTAAGTGATCTCACCTGATAAGTTTGTGTTGTGTGTGCTCTTCCTGTACCATAAGTGATACTCACTGATAATTTTTGTGTGTTGTGTGCTGCTTCCTGTATCACAGTTAGTGATACTCACTGAAAGGTTTGTGTGTTTGTCTGCTTCCTGTAACACAGTAAGTGATCCTCACTGATAGGTTTTGGTTGTGCTGCTTCGGCTTGCCTGTACACAGTTAGGATACTCACTGATAGTTTGTGTGTTGTGTGCTGCTTCCTGTACACAGTTAGTGATACTCACTGATAGTGTTGTGTGTTGTTGTGCGCTTCCTGTACACAGTAAGTGATACCCACTGATAAGGTTGTGTGTGTGTGCTGCTTCCTGTATCACAGTTAGTGATACTCACTGATAAGGTTGTGTGTTGTGTGCTGCTTCCCGTACACAGTTAGTGATACTCACTGATAAGTTGTGTTTTGTGTGCTGCTTCCTGTACACAGTAAGTGATACTCACTGATAAGTTTGTGTGTTGTGGCTGCTTCCTGTAACACAGTTAGTGATACTCACTGATAAGGTTGTGTGTGTTGTGTGGCTGCTTCCTTTTACACAGTTAGTGATACTCACTGATAAGTTGTGTGTTGTGTGCTGCTTCCTGTACACAGTAAGTGATACTCACTGATAAGTTGTGTGTTGTGTGCTGCGTCCTGTACACGTTAGTGATCTCACTGATAAGTTTGTGTGTTGTGTGCTGCTTCCTGTACACAGTAAGTGATACTCCCTGATAAGGTTGTGTGCTGCTTCCTGTACACAGTTAGTGATACTCACTGATAGGTTGTGTGTTGTGTGCGCTTCCTGTACACAGTTAGTGATACTCACTATGAAGGTTGTGGTTTGTGTGCTTGCTTCCTGTACACAGTAAGTGATACTCACTGATAAGTTGGTGTGTTTGTGTGCTGCTTCCTGTACCCGTAAGTGATACTCACTGATAGTTGTGGGTTGTGTGCTGCTTCCTGTACACATAGTGATACTCACTGATAGGTTGTGTGTGTTGTGTGCTGCTTCCTGTACACGTTAGTGATACTCACTGATATGTTTGTGTTGTGTGCTGCTTCCGCTCCTGTAACAGTTATGATACTCACTGATAAGTTGTGTGTTGTGTGCTGCTTCCTGTACACCGTTTAGTGATCTCACTGATAAGGTTTGTGTGTTGTGTGGCTGCTTCCTGTACCAGTAAGTGATACTCACTGATAGTTTGTGTGTTGGTGTGCTGCTTCCTGTACACTTAGTGATACTCACTGATAAGTTTGGGTGTTGTGTGCTGCTTCCTGTCACAGTAAGTGATACTCACTGATAAGTTGTGGTGTTGTGTGCTGCTTCCTGTACACAGTTAGTGATACTCACTGATATCAGTTGTGTGTTGTGTGCTGCTTCCTGTACACAGTTAGTGATACTCACTGATATAGTTGTGTGTTGTGTGCTGCTTCCTCCTGTACACAGTAGTGATCTCACTGATTAGTTTGTGTGTTGTGTGCTGTTCCTGTACCAGTAGTGCTCACTGCTCAGCCCAGTGTGTTGTGTCCTGCTGACTTACACATTCATTCTTAAGGTGCTCCCATACATATATTCTGATTTTATGACTTTACACCGACTGAGGCCTCCCGCACATTTGAATTAATCCTGTCCGAAAACCACCTCTCCCGTTCTTCTATGCGACCGACTGTCGATCGCAAATGAGATTAATAAATCGAATATAGGTATGTGCCACCTTTACTCTCTACTCGCTGTATGTGTCCTTGATTCCCTGTACATTATGGTACTCACGGCTATGCCAGTGTGTTTGTGTCTGTCATCCTGTACAAGTTAGTGGTACTCTCAGCAGTGTTCTCATGCTGTACAATGTGGTCCACTGCCAGCCGTGTGTTGTGTCCTCAGCCTTACAAGGTTAGTGGTGGATCACTGCTCAGCCAGTGGTGTTGTGTCCTGCATCCTTGTACAGGTTAGTGGTACTCACTGCTTCGCCAATGTGTGTGTTGTGTCCTGCATCCTGTACAATTAGTTGTACTCACTTCTCAGCCAGTGTGTTTTTCCTGCATCCTGTCAAGTTAGTGGTACTCACTGCTCAACCAGTGTGTGTTGTTCCTGCATCCTGTTAACAGGTTAGTGTACTCACTGGCGTCACCATGTGTGTTTGTGGTTCCTGCATCCTGTACAGGTTAGTGGTACTCACTGCCAGGGCCATGTGTGTTGTGTCCTGCATCCTGTTACAGGTTAGTGGTACTTCACTCCGCTCAACCAGTTGTGTTTTTGTGTCCTGCATCCTGTACAGGTTATGTACTCACTGCTCAGCCAGGGTGTTGTTGTGTCCCTCTCCTGTACTAGTTGTGGTATCTCTGCTCAGACCATGTGTGTTGTGTCCTGCATCCTGCACAAGGTTAGTGGGTACTCACTGCTCACCAGTGTGTGTTGTGTCCCTGCATCCTTACAAGGTTAGTGGTATTTTTTTTTAGGTTTTCTACTGCTCAACCAGTGTTGTTTTTCCTGCATCCTGTACAAAGGTTAGTGGTACTCACTTGCTCACAGTGTGTGTTGTTCCTGCATCCTGTAAAGGTTAGTGGTATCACTGGCTTTTTTACAGCCAGTGTGGTTTGGTCCTCTGCATCCTGTAGCACAAGGTTAGTGTACTCACTGCTCAGCCAGTGTGTGTTGTGTCCTGCAATCCTGTCACACGTTTAGTGGTACCACTGCTCCCAGTGTGTGTTGGTTGTCCTGATCCTGTACAAGGTTAGTGTACTCACGCTCAGCCAGGTGTGTTGTGTCCGCTCCTGTACAAGGTTTGGTACTACCTGCTCAGCCATGTGTGGTTGTATGATCTCCTGCCGGTTAGGGTACCTGCAGCATGTGGGTTCCTGATCACAAGGTTAGTGGGACTCACTGCTTCAGACCAGTGTGTGTTGTGTCCTGGCATCCTGTACAGGTTTTGGACTTCACTGCTCCACAGGTGTGTTGTGGTCCTGCAAATCCTGTACAAGGTTATTGGTACTCACTGCTCAGCCAGTGTTTGTTGTGTCCTGCTTCCTGTACAAGGTTAGTGGTACTCCTGCTCCGGGCCAATGTGTGTTGTGTCCTGCATCTGTACAAGGTTAGTGGCCTCCCTGCTCAGCCAATGTGTTGTTTTGTGTCCTTCATCCTGGTACATGTTAGTGTACTCAATGCTCAGCCAGTGGTGTGTTGTGTCCTGCATCCTGTACAAGGTTAGTGGTACTAAAACCCTGCTCGCCAATGTGTGTTGTGTCCTGCATCCTTACAAAGGTTTAGTGGTACTCACTGCTCAGCCGTGTGTGTTGGTCCTGCATCCTGTACAAGGGAGTGTACTCCAACTGCTCAGGCCATGTGTGGGTTTTGTGTCCTGTATCCTGTACACGGTTAGTGGGTCTCACTGCTCATCCAGTTGTGTTGTGGTCCTGGATCTGTACAAGGTTAGTGGTACTACTCCCGGCCAGCCATGTGTGTTGGTCCTGCATCCTGTACAAGGTTAGTGGTACTACACTGCTCAGCCTTTGGGTGTTGTGTCCTGCATCCGGTACAAGGTTAGTGGATTCACTGCTCAACCATGCGTGTTGTGGCCGCTCCTTACAAGGTTAGTGGTACTCACTGCTCAGCATGTGTGTTTTTGTCCTGCATCCCTGTACACTGTTAGTGGTACTCACTGCTTCACAATGTGAGTAGTGTCCCTGCTTTCCTGTACACAACACAAGTTAAGTGATACTCACTGTTACGGTTCGCTGTGTTGTGTGCTGCTTTCTGGTAGTACAACAGTAAGTGATACTCACTGCTCATGTTGTGTGGTTTTGGCTGCTTCCTGTACACAGTTAGTGATACTCACTGATCGGTTTGTGTGTTGTGTGCTGCTTCCTGTACCAATAATTATACTCACGGATAGTTGTGGTTGTGTGGCTGCTTCCTGTACACGTTTAGTGATACTCACTGATAAGGTTGTGTGTTGTGTCCTGCTCCGTACACAGTAAGTGATACCACTGATAAGGTTTCTGTGTTTGTGTGCTGCTTCCCTTTACAACAGTTAGTGATACTCACTGATCAGGTTGTGGTTGTGTCCTGCTTCCTGTACACAGTAAGTATCTCACGTGATAAGTTCTGTGTTTGTGCTGCTTCCGTACACAATACGAGTGATACTCACTGATAGTTTGTGTGTTGTTTGCTGCTTCCTGTAACAGTAGTGAACTCCTGAGAAGGTTGTTGTTGTGTGCTGCTTCCTGTACACAGTTAGTGATACTCACTGATAAGGTTCTGTGTTGTGTGCTGCTTCCTGTACACAGTTAGTGATACTCACTGATAAGGTTGTGTGTTTGTGTTCCCTGCTTCCTGTACATCAGGAAGTGATCCTCACTGATTAGTTTTTTTTGTGTCCTCTTTCCTGGTAACATAAGTGATACTCACTGATAAGGTTCTGTTTTTTGTGCTGCTTCCGGTACACATAAAGTGATACTCACTGATAGTTTGGTGTGTTTGTGTGCTGCTTCCTGTACACAGTTATTGATACTCAACTGATAGGTTGTGTTTGTGTCTGCTTCCTGTACACAGTAATTGTACTCACTGATAAGGTTGGTTTGTTGTGTGCTGCTTTCCTGTACACAGTTTAGTGATACTCACTGATAAGGTTTGTGTTGTGTGCTGCTTCCTGTACACAGTTGTTGATACTCACTGAATAAAGTTGTGTGTTGTGTGCGGCTTCCTGTACACAGCAGTAAGTGATACTCCTGATAAGGTTGTGTGTTGTGTGCTGCTTCTGTACACAGTTAGTGATACTCCTGATAAGGTTGTGTGTTTTGTGTGCTGCTTCCTGTACACAGTTAGTGATACTCACTGATAAGGTTTGTTTTGTGTTCTGCTTCCTGTCCACAGTAAGGTACCACTGATAAGGTTGTGTGTTTGTGTGCTGCTTCCTGTACACATTAGTGATACTCACTGATAAGGTTTTGTGTTTTGTGCTGCTTCCTGTACACTTTAGTGATATCAGTGAGTATCACTAACTGTGTACAGGAAGCAGCACACAACACACAACTATATCAGTGAGTATCACTAACTGTGTACAGGAAGCAGCACACAACACACAAC
>CM033471.1:258769442-258968146 GCA_019447015.1 Hymenochirus boettgeri | reverse complement strand
GGTGCTGCTTCCTGTACACAGATTAGTGATACTCACTGATAAGGTTGTGTGTTGTTGTGCTGCTTCCTGTACACAGTTTAGTGATAACTCACTGATAAGGTTGTGTTTTGTGTGCTGCTTCCTGTACACAGTAAGTGATACTCACTGATAAGGTTGTGTGTTGTGTGCTGCTTCCTGTACACAGTTATGATACTCACTGATAAGGTTGTGTGTTGTGTGCTGCTTCTCTGTACACAGTTAGTGATACTCACTGAATAAGGTTGTGTGTTGTGTGCTGCTTCCTGTACACAGTAAGTGATACTCACTGATAAGTTGGGTGTTGTGTGTGCTGCTTCCTGTACACAGTTAGTGATACTCACTGATAAGTTTGTGTGTTGTGTGCTGCTTCCTGTACACAGTACTCACTGATAAGGTTGTGTGCTGCTTCCTGTACACAGTAAGTGATACTCACTGATAAGGTTGTGTGTTGGTGCTGCTTCCTGTACACGTTAGTAGAACTCACTGATAAGGTTGTGTGTTGTGTGCTGCTCCTGTACACAGTTAGTGATACTCACTGATAAGGTTGTGTGTGTTTGTGCTGCTTCCTGTACACAGTTTAGTGATACTCACTGATAAGTTTGTGTGGTGTGTGTGCTGCTTCGTACACAGTAAGTGATACTCCATGATAAGTTTGTGTGTTGTGTGCTGCTTCCTGTACACAGTTAGTGATACTCACTGATAAGGTTGTGTGTTGTGTGCTGCTTCCTGTACACAGTTAGTGATACTCACTGATAAGGTTGTGTGTTGTGTGCTGCTTCCTGTACACAGTTGTGATACTCACTGATAAGGTTGTGTGTTGTGTGCTGCTTCTGTACACAATAAGTGATACTCACTGATAAGTTTGTGTGTTGTGTGCTGCTTCTGTACACAGTAGTGATACTCATGATTAGTTTTGTGTGTTGTGTGCTGCTTCCTGTACAGTTAGTGATACTCACTGATAAGTTTGTGTGTGTGTGCTGCTTCCTGTACACAGTAAGTGATACTCACTGATAAGTTTGTGTTGTGTGTGCTGCTTCCTGTACACAGTTAGTGATACTCACTGATAAGGTTGTGTGTTGTGTGCTGCTTCCTGTACACAGTAAGTGATACTCACTGATAAGGTTGTGTGTTGTGTGCTGCTTCCTGTACACAGTTAGTGATACTCACTGATCTAGTTGTGTGTTGTGTGCTGCTTCCTGTACACAGTTAGTGATACTCATCTGATATTTAGTTGTGTGTTTGTGTGCTGCTTCCTGTACACAGTTAGTGGGACTCACTGCTCAGCCTACAGTGTGTTGATGTCTGCTGACTGTACACAGTCATTCTTAAGTGCCCATACTATATTCCGATTTTACTACCCGACTGAGCACTCCCGCACATTTGATTAAGCCTGCCAGAAAACCGCCTCTTCCCGGTCTTCTATGCGACGACCATGCGATCGCAAAATGAATGAATAAAATCGAATTATAGGTATGGCCACCTTTACTCTCTACTCAGCTGGATGTGGTCCCTGATTCCGTACATAGTGGTACTCACTGCTCAGCCATGTGTGGTTGTGTCCTGCATCCTGTACAGGTTGTGGTAATCACTGCTCACCAGTGTGTGTTGTGTCTGCATCCTGTACAAGGTTAGGGGTACTCAACTGTCAGCCAGTGTGTGTTGTGTCCTGCATCCTGTACAAGGTTATTGGTACTCACTTGCTCAACCGTGTGGTGTGTCCTGACCATCCTGTACAAGGTTAGTGGTACTCACTGCTCAGCCAGTGTGTGTTGTGTCCTGCATCCTGACAAGGTTAGTGGTACTCACTGCTCAACCAATGTGTGTTGTGTCCTGCACCTGTACAGGTTAGTGTACTCCCTGCTCAGCCAGTGTGTGTTGTGTCCTGAATCCGTACAAGGTTAGTGGTACTCAATGTCAAACAGTGTGTGTTGTGTCCCTGCATCGTACAAGGTAGTGGTACTTCCTGCCAGCCAGTGTGTGTTTGTCCTGCCTCCGTACAAGGTTAGTGGTATTCACTGTCACCAGTGTGTGTTGTGGTCCTGCATCCTGTACAGGTTAGTGGTAATCACTGCTCAACCAGGTGTGTTGTGTCATGATCCTGTACAAGGTTAGTGGTATCACTGCTCAGCCAGTGTGTGTTGTGTCTGCATCCTGTACAAGTAGTGGTACTCACTGCTCAGCCAGTGTGTGTTTGTCCTGCATCTGTACAAGGTTAGTGGTACTCACTGCTCAGCCAGTGTGGTTGTGTCCTGCCTGTACTAGGTTAGTGGACTCCCTGCTCACCAGTGGTGTTGTGGCGGCATCCGCACAAGTTAGTGGTACTCACTGCTCAGGCCAGTGTGTGTTGTGTCCTGCATTCTGTAAAGGGTAGTGGTACTCACTGCTCAACCAGGTGTGTTGTGCCGCATCCTGTACAAGGTTAGTGGTACTCATGCTCAAACCCGTGTGTGTTGTGTCCTGCATCCTGTACAAGGTTAGTGGTACTCACACTGACTACAGCCAGTGTGGTTGTGTCCTGCTCCTGTACAAGGTTAGTGGTACTCATGAATCAGCCATGTGGTGTTGTGTCCTGCATCCTGTACAAGGTTTTAGTGGTACTCCCTGCTTCAGCCAATGTGTGTTGTGTCCTGCATCCTGTACAAGGTAGTGGTATCTCACTGCTCAGCCAGTGTGTGTTGTGTCCTGCATCCTGTATACAAGGTTAGTGTAATCACTGCTCACCAATGGTGTGTGTCTGCATCCCTGCCTCTACAAGGTTAGTGGTACTCCACTGCTCAGCCAGTGTGTGTTGTGGTACTGCATCTGTACAAGGTTAGTGGTAATCACTCCAGCCATGTTGGTGTTGTGTCCTGCAAAGAATTTTTTTTTTTGTCCCTTTGTGTACAAGGTTAGTGGTACTCCCTGCTCATCCAGTGTGTGTTGTGTCCTGCATCCTGTACAAGGTAGTGGGACTCACTGCTCAGCAGTGTGTGTTGTGTCTGCATCCTGTACAAGGTTAGTGGTATTACTGCTAAACCTGTTGTGTTTGTGTCCTGCATCCTGACAAGGTTAGTGGTACTCACTGCTCAGCCAGTTGTGTGTTGTGTCCTGCATCTGTACAAGGTTAGTGGTACTCACTGGCCAGTTGTGTTGTTGTCCTGCATCTTACAGGTTAGTGGTACTCACTGCTCAGCCAGTGTGGTGTTGTGTCCTGCATCCTGTACAAGGTTAGTGGTATTCACTGCTCAACCAGTGGTGTTGTGTCCTGCATCCTGTACAAGGTTAGTGGTACTCACTGCTCAACAGTGTGTGTGTGCCTGATCCTGTACAAGGTTAGTGGTACTCACTGTCTGCTCAGGCCAGGTGTGGTTGTGTCCTGCATCCTGTACAAGGTTAGTGGTACTCCCTGCTCAGCCCGTGTGTGTTGTGTCGCATCCTGTACAAGGTTAGTGGTACTCCTGCTCAGCCAGTGTGTGTTGTGTCCTGCATCCTGCACAAGGTTAGTGGTATACTCACGCTCAGCAGTGGGTTGTATGTCCTGCATCCTGTACCAAGGTTAGTGGTTACTCCCTGCTCAGCCAGTGTGTGTTGTGTCCTGCAATCCTGTACAGGTTAGTGGACTCCCTGCTCAGCCGGTGTGTGTTGTGCCTGCATCTGCACAAGGTTAGTGGTACTCACTGCTCAGCCAGTGTGTGTTGTGTCATGCATCTGTACAAGGTTAGTGGTACTCACTGCTCAACAGTGTGGTTGTGTTGCATCCTGTACAAGGTATAGTGGTATTCAACGTCAAACCAGTGTGTGTTGTGTCCTGCATCCTGTAAAAGGTTAGTGGTACTCACTGCTCAGCCAGTGTGTGTTGTGTCTGCCCTGTAACAAGGTTAGTGGTACTCACTGCTCAACAGGTGGTGTTGTGTCCTGCATCCTGTACAAGGTTAGTGGTACTCAGCTCAGCCAGTGGTGTGTGGTGTTCTGTCCTGATCTGTACAAGGTTAGTGGTATTCTGCTCAGCCAGTGTGTGTTGTGTCCTGCATCCTGTACAAGGTTAGTGGTATCACTGCTCAGCCAGTGTGTGTGTGTCGCATCCTGTACAAGGTTAGTGGTACTCCCTGCTCAGCCATGTGGTGTGTGTCCTGCATCCTGTAAAGGTTAGTGGTATTCACTGCTCAGCAGTGTGTGTGTGTGTCCGCATCCGTACAAGGTTAGTGGTACTCACTGCTCAGCCAGGTGTGTGTGTCCTGCATCCTGTACAGGTTAGTGTGGTACTCAATGCTTCAGCCAGGTGTGTTGTGTCCTGCATCCTGTACAAGGTTAGTGGTACTCACCTTGCTCAGCCAGTGTGTGTTGTGTCCTGGCATCCTGTACAAGGTTGTGGTACTCACTGCTCAGCCAGTGTGTGTTGGTCCTGCATCCTGTACAAGGTAGTGGTACTCCCTGCTCACCAGTGTGTTGTGTGTCCTGCATCTGTACAAGGTAGTGGTACTCACTGCTCAGCCAGTGTTGTGTGTGTCTGCATCCTGTACAAGGTTAGTGGTACTCACTGCTCAGCCAGCAGTGTGTGTTTGTGCCTGCCTGTACAAGGTAGTGGTATTCACTGCTCAAACCGTGTGTGTTGTGTCCTGCATCTGTACAAGGTTAGTGGTACCACTGCACAGCCAGTGTGTGTTTGTGTCCTGCATCCTGTAAAAGTTAGTGGTATTTCACTGCTTCAGCCAGTGTGTGTTGTTGTGTCCTGCATCCTGCCACAGGTTAGTGGTACACTGCTCAGCCACTGTTCTGCTTCTACAATAATGAAAGATAGTAGTAGTTTTTGTAACATACATGCTGCCAATAATTACCAAAGGGATTGGCCTATTATCGCCGTTTGTATAGCATCTTAGGTCTGATTGTCCTTTTCATGTAGGGTAAGAAAGTCTTGAAGATAAACAGCCCACTTTTGAAGAAATCACTGGACATGAAGGCTCGGCTAGAGGAAGCCATACTGGGGACTATAGGAGCACGGCAGGATATGGTGAAGCGCCGAAGTAGAGGGGAGTTATTTAAAGACGGACATGTTTCTTACTCGAAGTTGAAGGATTTTCCACAGACAGTTGTTTATGAGCAATAGGAGGGCAGAGAATACACTGACCAAAGCAAGTTTCCACGTAAATGATAGACTAGGTAAATACCTTTCTACCGTTGGGATTATATCTATATTATATAATTAATGAATTGGATTTTGTTGTTCATTACAATGTTACCTGTTTTAGTGTCTTTAATCTCCTGCTGCAGATCGTGGTCCGGCTAATAACCAGGAGAATGTGCGATGGAGGAAAAAATATCACACAGTGGAGACTGACCAATGAAAAGACAGAAAGTAAGAACCTGTAAGGCAGAAAACTGATGGAGAGTAGACCCTCTTTAAAACTAGTATTACACAGGTTTAAAGCGAACTAGCAATGGCTTAACTGTCACCTCCAAAACGATCTGTTATTGAGCAAGTTTGGAAATGTCCTGATTTTGTTAGCCCCACCTACCTAGTGAGTTATGATTGGTTATCACACTGCTCAGTCTGTTTATAAGAGAGGCCACTCGCAGCTCTGGTGCGTTAAGCTAAAGAACATGTGACTGGGAGATATTGTTTTACTTAGTTCAAGTTTCAGTTTTATCTTGCCAGATAGCTGGAACGTGGAGAGTATTATAGATTAACGTCTATCTGGTCATACAATGCAGTAGGTTGATCTGACTTTCAATACCCAGAACACAAGCGGAACGTGAGCTGGAGATAAAAGTCGATGGTAATATGGCGACTGAGGCCATATGGTGGTGCTAGACACATTGGAGATTATTGTGCAGGTAAGAAGACACAATGACCATAAAATATACTAAATGATTGCCACCAGCACTGTACAGTATAATAGTAGTACCCAACGCACCATATAGAAAAATCTTCCAATAACGACACTCGCCAATGGGAAGGAAATATGTACAAGGCAATAGAATATCCAATAATATGTTTAAGCTACAAAATGTGAATGAAAGATCCTAGCAGATCCAAGCTACTCACGCTAGTGGATAAAAGAAAGCCTAGCGCACATAATGGGTGATGCAAACCCAGTGCACTGAATCATGGGGGGCATGCAACACCAGTGCACTGAATCCAGGGGGGATGCAACCACCATGCACTGCATCATGGGGTGCATGCAACCACCAGTGCACTGCATCATGGGGTGCAGGCAAACACCAGACACCGCATCAGGGGTGCATGCAACCACAACACACGCATCAGGGGGTGTGCATGCAACCACCAGCACACTGCATCATGGGGTTCATGCAACCACCAGCACACTGCATCATGGGGTGCATGCAACCACCAGCACACGCATAATGGGGTGCATGCAACCACCAGTGACACTGAAATCATGGGGGGCATTGCAACACACCAGCGCACTGAATCAGGGGTGCATGCAACACAGCACACTGTATCATGTGGTGCATGCAACACCAGCCACTGCATCATGGGAGCTGCAACCACAGCAACACTGCATCATGGGGTGCATGAAACACCAGCACACTGCATCATGGGGGGCATGCAACCACCAGCACACTGCATCAGGAGTGCTTGCAAACCACCAGCACACTGCATCATGGAGGTACATGCAACCACCAGCACACTGATTATGGGGTGCAAGAACAACAGCAAAACTGCATCATGGGGTGCTTGCAACCACCAGCACACTGCAATCAGGGGTACATGCAACCACCAGCACCACTGCATTATGGGTGCATGCAACCACCAGCACACTGCATCATGGGCTAATGCAACCACCAGCACACTGCATCATGGGGTACATGCAACCACCAGCACACTGCATCATGGGGTGCATGCACAACCATAACGCCCATAATCTAAAGGTTTCCTTATCTCTCCTGCAGACAGTGATGAGTCAGAGCTAAAGGAGAGCATCTGGGAGGAGTACTGAAAGTTCTTTTACAAGCTTAGGCTGCAATCAGAGTGCAATGTACCGCAACACTGTTTCACCAGTCAGAGTCACTGGTGTGCAAGGTAAGGAGGTGCACTAGGTTGCACGGGGTAATATAGTATAAACATGGAACGTATAATGAATCACCAGTCTAGGGTTGGATTAATGGTTGTAACAGTACAGAGAGAAGTACTGGTTAAAAGGGAAGCTTACAGGTGGATCAGTACTATATGCGTAATGCTCCACTGGGTCAATGTTTTCAGTGGGTAACTGTGTGCAGGAAATATACACTGTATTCTCTATATTATTGTACTCATAATGTATTGTTCCTTTTATCTGTTGGGTTTCTTTGCTGCAGTTCCCAGAGATTCTGTTTGAGGATGACACTGAGCTCTGCTCCGATCGTGTCTCCGCCTCCTGCGTCACTGCAGTAGTTGTATCGTAGCGTTCGCTCCCAGGCAGCGCCTCCCTGTACTGCTTATGAGGCAAAACTTCGAGATAGGAAATGTGAGTGTGATAAAGATGACAAGGGTTAGTTAAAGTACTCACATGCAGGTGACACAGGCAGGAAAAACTATGCACATGGAGGTACTGTCCCTCCTACTACAGGGTGAGACTGACAGCGAGTAGGAAACTATATCACATGGAGTCTGTCCCTCCTACTACAGGGTGAGACTGACACAGGAGAGTAAGGAAACTATATCACATGGAGTCTGTCCCTCCTACTACAGGGTGAGACTGACACAGGAGTAGGAAACTATATCACATGGAGTCTGTCCTCCTACTACAGGGTGAGACTGACACAGGAGTAGAAACTATATCACATGGAGTCTGTCCCTCCTACTACAGGGTGGAGACTGACAGCGAGTAGGAAAACTATATCACATGGAGTCTGTCCCTCCCTACTACAGGGTGAGACTGACACAGCGAGTATGAAACTATATCACATGGAGTCTGCCCTCTACTACAGGGTGAGACTGACACAGCGAGAGTAGGAAACTAATCACATGGAGTCTGTCCCTCCTACTACAGGGTGAGACTGACACAGCGAGTATGAAAACTATATCACATGGAGTCTGTCCCTCCTACTACAGGGTGAGACTGACACAGCGAGTAGGAAACTATATCACATGGAGTTTGTCCCTCCTACTACAGGGTGAGACTGACAGCGAGTAGGAAACTATATCACATGGAGTTTGTCCCTCCTACTACAGGGTGAGGCTGACCAGCGAGTAGGAAACTATATCAATGGAGTTTGTCCCTCCTCTACAGGGTGAGACTGACAGCGAGTAGGAAACTATATACACTGGAGTCTGTCCCTCCTACTACAGGATGGGATGACACAGCGAGTAGGAAACTATATCACATGGAGTCTTGTCCCTCCTACTACAGGGTGAGACTGACAGCGAGTAGGAAACTATATCACATGGAGTCTGTCCCTCCTACTACAGATGAGACTGACACAGCGAGTAGGAAACATATCAACAGGAGTCTGTCCCTCTACTAACGGTGAGACTGACAGCGAGTAGGAAACTATATCACATGGAGTGTCCCCTCTACTACAGGGTGAGACTGACAGCGAGTAGGAAACTAATCACATTGAGTCTGTCCCTCCTACTATAGGTGAGACTGACAGCGAGTAGGAAACTATATCACATGGAGTCTGTCCCTCCTATACAGGGTCACACTGGACACAGCGAGTAGGAAACTATATCACATGGAGTCTGGTCCCTCTACTACAGGGTGAGACTGACAGCGAGTAGGAAACTATATCACATGGAGTCTGTCCTCCTACTACAGGGTGAGCTGACACAGTGAGTAGGAAACTATATCACATGGAGTCTGTCCTCCTATACAGGATGAGACTGACAGCGAGTAGGAAACATATCACATGGAGTTTGTCCCTCCTACTACAGGGTGAGACTGACAGCGAGTAGGAAACTATATCACATGGAGTCTGTTCCTTCCTACAACGGGATGAGACTGACAGCGAGTAGGAAATATATCACATGGAGTCTGTCCCTCCTACTACAGGGTGAGACTGACACAGTGAGTAGGAAACTATATCACATGGAGTCTGTCCCTCCTACTACAGGGTGAGACTGACACAGGGAGTAGGAAACTATATAATATGGAGTCTGTCCCTCCCACTTCAGGGTGACCCCGTGACACAGACAGGAGGAAACTATATAACATGAAGTCTGTCCCTCCTACTACAGGGTCACACTGTAACACAGACAGGAGGATACTATATAACATGGGGTCTGTCCCTCCCCAGACGCACGAGACCCGCGAAACGAGACCACGAGCCAGCTCAAGAAGAGAGAGAAGAGGAGAGCGAGCGAATCTACCCCCTGTCAATAATGGTATCGAAGACAAACATACCCTTATCTTATGGTATCAAACCAAAATCTACCCCTGATCGATGGTATCAAAACCAAATCTGACCCCTTATCTATGGTTATCGAATCCAATCTCCCCTTATCCCTATGTTATCAAACAAACCTTACCCCCTTACTATGGTATCAAACAACCTACCCTATCTAATGGTCTCCAAACCAAACCTACCCCCTCATCTATGGTATTCAAACCAAACTGTATCGTATCTATGGTATCAACCAACCTACCCCTTTCTATGGTACGAACCAACAGACCCTTATCTATGTAGCAAACAAAAACTACCCCTTATTATATTTGGTATCAGTAACCAAATCTACCCATTATCATGGTATCAGAAGTCAAATCTACCCCTTATCCTATGTTATCAAACATAACCTGACCCTATCTATGTTATCAAACCAAACCTACCCCTTATCTATGGTATCAAACCAAACCTACCCCTCATCTATGGTATCAAACCAAACTTACTCTTATCTATGGTATCAAACCAAACCTACCCCTTATCTATGGTATCGAACCAAACTACCCCTTATCTATGGTAATCAAAAACCAAACCTACCCCTTCCTATCATGGTTACGAAACAAACCTACCCCTCTAGTTCTAGGTATGAAACGAAACCTACCCCTTATCTATGGTATCAATCTACCCCATATCTATGGTATCGAACCAAACCAAATCTACCCCTTATCTATGGTATCAAACCAAACTGCCCTATCTATGGTATCAAATCTACCCCATATCTATGGTATCGAACCAAACCAAATCTACCCCCATTATCTATGGTATCAAACCAAACTTACTCTTATCTATGGTATCAAACCAAACCTACCCCTTATCTATGGTATCAAACCAAACATACTCTTATCTATGGTATCAAACCAAACCTACTCTTATCTATGGGTATCAAACAAACCTGACAATTATCTAGGTATCAAACAACCTACCCTTATTATGCGTATCAAACCACCAACATACCCCTTATCTATGTTATCAAACCAAACCTACCCCTTATCTATGGTGATCAAACCCAAACCTACCCCTCCTCCTATGGTATCAAACCAAAACCTCCCCTATCTATGGTATCAAAACCAAAACCTGACCCGTATCTATGGTATCAAACCAAACCTACCCTGATCGATGGGTACAAACCAAACCTGACCGTAGCTATGGTCATCAAACCAAACCTACCCCTTATCTTGAGTATCAAACCAAACCTGACCCTTATCTATGGTATCCAAACCCAACATACCCCTTATCTATGGGTATCAAACCGAAACATACCCGATCTATGGTATCGAACAAACAAAATCTACCCCTTTATCTAGGTATCACAACAACTACTCTTCATCTATGGTATCAACACCAAACCTACCCCTCTTATGGTATCAACCAAACCTGACCCTTATCTATGGTATCAAACCAAACCTACCCCTATCTGATGGTACAAACCAACTGACCCTTTAATATATGGTATCAAACAAACATACCCCTTATCTATGGTATCAACAAAACCTTCCCCTTATCTATGGTATCAAAAACCAAACCTGACCCTATTCTAGGGTATCAAACCAAAACCTACCCTTATCATGGTATCAAACCCAACCTCCCCTATCATGTATCAACCAAAACCTAACCCTTATCTATGGTATCAAACCAAATCAAACTACCCCTTACTATGGTATCAAACCAAACCTACCCCTTATCTATGATATCAAACCAAAAACCTACCCTATCCTATGGTATCAAAACAAACTTAACCCCTTATCTATGGTATTTCAAACCAAACATGACCCTATCTATGGTATGAAACGAAACCTACCCCTTATCTATGGTATCAAACCAAACCTGACCCTACTATGCGTATCAAACCCAAACACCTACCCCTTATCTATGGTATCAACAAACGTAATCTTATCTATGGTATCAAACACAAAACCAACCCTTATCTCATGGTAGCAAACCAAACTGACCCTTATCTATGATATCAAACAAACCTACCCTCATGCTATGGGTATCAAACAAAGCCTTACCACCTATCTATGGTATCAAACAAATCTACCTCTTATTCTATGATATCACCAAACCTAACCCCTTATCTATGGTATCAAACCAAATCTATCCCTGATCTATAGTATCAAACCAATCTACATTTATCTATGATATAAAACCAAAACTAACTATTTATCTATGGTAATCAAAACCCAAACATCGTCCCCTATCTATGGTAGCAAACCAAACCCTACCCCTTATCTATGGTATCAAACCAACCTACCCATAATCTATGGATCAAACAACTCTATCCACTATATATAGTATCAACCAAACATTCCCATATCTATGTATCAAACCAAAATCTACCCCTTTATCTAGAGTATCAAACCAAATCTACCTCTTTATCTATGATATCAACCAAACTAACTCTTATCTATGGTATAAACCAAAACCTACCCCTTATCTAGGTATCAAACCAAACCTTACCCTCATCTATGGTTCAAACCAAATCTACCTCTAATTATGGTAATCAACCAAATCTATCCCTTATCTATGGTATAAAACAAACCTTCACCCTTAGCTATGGTATCAACCAAAGCTACCCTATCATGGTATCAAACCAAAACTTCCCCTGTATCTATGGTATCAAACCAAACATAACCTTATCTATGGTATTAAACCAACCTGCACTATCTATCGGTATCAACCAACTGACCCTATCTATGGTATCAAAAACAAACTACCCCTCCGGCGTATATCTATGGTATCAAACCAAACTACCCCTTATCTATGGTATCAAACCAAACCTGACCCTTATCTATGTATCCAAACCAAACTAACCCTTAGCTATGGTATCAAAACCAAACCTGACCCTTATCTATGGTATCAAAACCAAACCTACCCTCATCTATGTATCAAACAAATCTATCCCTTTCTAGTATCAAACCAAAAACCGAACCCCTTTATATGGTACAAACCAAACCTGACCTGATTATGTATCAACCAAACCGACACTCATTATGGTATCAAACCAAATATATCCCTTATCTATGGTATCAAACCAAACATTCCCCTATCTATGGTATCAAAACCAAAATTTATCCCTATCTATAGTATCAAACCAAATCTAACCCTTATATATGCGTATCAAACCAAACCTGCCCTTATCTATGGTATTCAACCAAACCTGACCTTCTCTCTGGTATCAAACCAACAACCTGACCATTATCATGGTATCAAAACCAAACCTACCCCTTAATATGGTATTAAACCGACCTACCCTGATTATGGATCAAAACCAACCTACCCCTTATCTATGGTATCAAACCCAACCTTCCCCTTATCGTATGGTATCAAACCAAACCTCACCCTTATGCTATGGTATTAACCGAACTACCCCTTATCTATGTATCAAACCAAAACTACCCTTATGATATGGTATCAAACCAAACTACCCCGTATCTATGGTATCAAACCAAACCTACCCCTTATCTAGGTTATCAAACCAAACCTGACCCTTATCTAGATAAAGGATAATACATGACCACCAACCTTACATATATTTACTTAAGGGACGTTCAGTGCAATACATAACTTTGTTAAAAGAGAGTATTTTTCCATCTAAGGACCTTAACCTGCCCATTTCAGCATTGTGTCTGTGTATAAATAAATTTGTCAACCGCAATACTGACTTCATGTTTGCAGGACCCCTAGTAGAGACTGTTATGGTCTTTGCCTTGACACAGCGCCTGGGTGTTCAGTGCTCGAGAGATCTGAAGCATGTTTGACCCATCAAAACAGCCAATCAGTAGAAATTAAGTTAGGAACATTCCAAGGACAGTGGTGGCATTGGGAAGAAGAAGGGCCGTTAGAACCTGAAAAAATGTCAGCTACGGAATGTCAAAAGGAGGGCTACCAGTGGCTATTACATTCCAAACAAGATTTTTTGGACCTGTCCCCATAATGCCTTTATACCCTCCGTTATTGTAGGGATATAACTATTGGCAACCTGATAATTGACCTTAAAATCAGTTACAATTCCATGTTGGTTGCTATTATAAATTCCTTTCTCATACCATTTTAAAACTATGATTGTAAATAAAATATCAAACTGGTCTTTGCAAAATCAGTGGACAATTTTTTTCATTGAACCATCTATTGAACTAAAATAGTCAATACAGTAAATTTCTTGTATGTAAGGTTCCCCCACTTACTTCTAGCCAAATAGCACAATCAATACTGTAACTTAACTGATGTGTGTGGTGTTAAAAACAGAAGGCCTGAGCCTCTATTCGGGTTTACCTTCCTGCTGCCTGCACAGTTTTAATAAATCAGGGATGTTTAACTTAAAGGCCTCAGATGATTGAAAACTACCAATCCCAGCATTCACCTGCCTGACATACTGACTCAGAATGGCTTGGGATTGGTAATTTTCAATTTTGTGGGTATTTTCAGTCTTAGAACAGCACAAGATCTGCTACCATAGAACTCAAAACAGTGGGAGTAAATATCACTCCTGGTGAAGTGGATTACATATGTAAGACGTTTTACAGAATTTGATTTCAAGGATAAAGTTGTTTCTGTTTCCAAGTCATTTTTCTTTCAAAAGTCCGATTATAAAGTGTTACTTCTCTCAGTAGTCAGTGGTGTCCCACCCCCTCCAATGTTTTTATGGGCCTGGGCATGCTCCGTTGTGTGGTTCATTCATCCAGGAGATGAGAGGCGTTTCCAATCAGCTCCTTTTGTGTGGGTCTGTTTAATTATAAAAGCCAGTTATATAGCCTTTATAAGTTTCTTTATAACACAAGCACCTCAACAAGGAAGAGCATCACCATCTTTCACCCTGGCCTCTCTCTCACTACTGCAGAGACGTTACGTGGACACGATTCTTCACACTGTCCAGTCCTTGAGGGAACAGAGTTTTCCATCTTCGCGTGCTAAAGAGACGTGATCATCACAGAAGCAACGTGGAATCGGAGCTGAGGCCAGTATGGGAATTTCGGCAATCCGCACTGGTGTGCC
This sequence comes from Hymenochirus boettgeri, assembly GCA_019447015.1. Classification (NCBI taxonomy): domain Eukaryota; kingdom Metazoa; phylum Chordata; class Amphibia; order Anura; family Pipidae; genus Hymenochirus; species Hymenochirus boettgeri. Next base: position 258,953,776 of record CM033471.1, on the reverse strand, counting down.
CTGCAATCTGCTTTTCTCACCAGCTGTCTTGGACAAGCTCATATTATGATGTGTCCGACCAACTGTTATCGGTGGGACAGGATGGGTAAGCTGCGAATTGTTTTCTTTTACTGCCTTCAGCCACTCTCTATAATATTTCCTACTGTCATCAAGTTTGGAAGGAGTAAGCACCGTTTCTGTGACTTTTCCCCAATGTTATAGAGTTCTATCTCTTAGGTCGCCGTGTGAGAGGCCCACTCTTTAAGATTATAGGACCTTTCGTCCCTCCATGCACCCACAGGTGAACCTAGGCCGTGATGCCTTGAAGAATGGCACTTTTGTGAGCCACATCATCGTGACTTAGAAGGGTATTCAGGACCAACCATGGCCAGGAACGGGCTGTTGGCTTCTAACCTGTTACTATGGTTTCCATCTTCCCAGCGACAGCCTGCACCTCAACAGCAGTGAGTTTGAATTTCTGGTTACTTTTATCCCATATGCAGCCTCTTTTGTCGTTCACAGATCTCTGATTTTCTTAGTCTCATAGTTTCCCCAATCATTCTCTCCTGATCAGTGGGCACTGGCACCATCCTCAGGTTGTCCACTCGGCACACACTCTCTCCGGGCTCACGGGTTCGTCCCAGCCAGGCCAATAACCCACCCCGCCTGCAAAAGCATCAGCAACAGTACCCCGATCTTACCGCATTCCAGCTCTACAAATGATGAGGAGAGGTGCCGAGAAATCATGGCAGGCAAGGATGTCTTCATGACTCCATATATAACCCTACAACAGCCTCATGTAGCAAACACGCTTTGGATCTGTCCATTGCTGCTATAGGAGAATAGTATTACGGGCAATAACCACTTCTTTCTTGCTCCCCCACAGTCATTGTCCACTGACCATTTCTCCCATCTCTGGACATTTAACATATGTTAATTAAGGAGAGGGGGGGCCTTGAAACTGTTCTGCTAGAAAAGGCAGTTACGGTAGGTTTACTGTCCTGAGTATAATTCTCCTTTAACCTGCCTCTCTCGTTATACTGTCGGTCTCTACTTTTTTCTTTTTCCTAATAGTTTTACCTATTTTCTCCATCAAACCTGTTCTCCTTAACCTCCATTCTCTCTGGTCCAATCACTTGTGACCTCTCCTTCTTCATTTTGCTTCTAAACTTTTACTTACCCTACTTCAGTCCTCCCCCATGTTCCAGGTGCCCCCTGTGCTCCTCTTCTCATTGGGTGTTGGCCTCACCTGCTGTCCCTTTGCTGGGTGTTCTGATTTTCTTAAGGGGATTGATCGCTATCATCTCACTGGGTGAATTCTGCTTATGAGTGCCTGGGGTGTCCTAAGATCGTTCAGCGGCCGGAAACAGGCTAACTCCACACTGAACTCCGACAGGTGGTGCCCCTAGTCTATCCCACCTAAATCTCCTACATGCAAATGCTTACCTGGCATGACCAGTTTTATGATATGCAGTTGCATGTAATCTCATGCATGTGACATGCGTGTGTGTTGTGGCCTGTAATGTGGGTAACCGTGCTGCCACTGGTGTCATCTAAGTTGTATTAATAACACCTGGAAAATCCAAAGACCTGCTCTATACAAAATATTCCATTCAACCTAATATATATCAATATTATATCTTGCATGTGCTTCCTTAGGGTGACAGACGAGTTTGTTTATACTCCAATTAATCTTAAGATAAGGATAAAGATTCATAATAGCAGTCAGTGTACATTGTACTTTTGCCAACATGCACAACTGGCAGACAGGTTTGTGCATTCAGATATAAAACAAACCACTGCCTCTAGTGCTATTTTGGTGGTAATATACATTCCCTTGCCAAAACGGGTGCTGTATTGTAAAGAATGGGTAATATGTGTGTAAGTGCATGTAGTGTATTCTGAATAATATCTTCCATAGGATTGCTGTGTGAAGGTTCTCATTTCATCCGGTCATGTATATCTTTGTATTCAATTAAATCAACTGGACTGAAATGGTATTCTTGAAGACGTTTCGTAGATCTCCGCTGCTTTCCTCATTCATAATGACTTGTCAAGATCAGCGGCAATATATGTACCTGGAACATCCCAATAGCATAGCACAGCCTGTGGTTAAGGGTGTGATTGGATAGTGGCTAAGAGGTTTGTATAGGAAACGTCCAGATAAGGTGTTATAAAACAGATTTGTACATGGCAGACATTGGGTGTCGAACCCCCCCACCTCTATGTAGGCTTTGGGTTTCTTTTCTTTCTTTTTTTCACATAAATGGCCTCTAACACCTCTCTTGAACAGTCACGTTCCTTCGCACAACGTTAATCACACCACTTAACACATGGCTGGATATGCTTTGGTATTTTCAGGGTACAGTAATTGTGCCGCTTGTTTTGTGCTACAGTCATTCTGAATTGAGAAAGCCCAATTAGCGAACTTCTTCAGAACTACATTTCAAGCCAGTGGATTTAATGAATAAACCAGATATTCCATAGGATTGCAACTGTGCTGGGTGTCTGTCTTTTCCTTGTCATGCCCCTCCTATTCTCCATTCACTCCCATTGGGTGCTTGTGCATTCCTGCCTGTCTCCTTTATCGCCGACACATCCTCACCGCATCATTCGCCCCTTTTCCATCCATTTTCCTGTAACAGACCCATGACGCAGCCCGTAACCGCTCTTCAAAATTCATGGAGTGAGGCGAGCTCCACCATCAATCGTTGGCGTCAGTCAGGAAGTACTAAGTCTGAGAAAATGGAGAAACATCATGGTTGGTGTTTGTGAGGATTTTATTGATTCAAAAGTGATTTATTAACCATCCCCAACATGTATTATGTTATTACCAATTATTGGCATGTACAATATCGATTTATTAATTTCTGATTCTAAATAGTTTAATTAACAAATATATGTTTGTGCTGAATGTATTTCTTGTTTCTATCTCTGTGGTCTAGTTTAATAAAGAAGGAACCAAGATAGATTCAGACAGTAAGCATATTAATATCCTCCTCCTTCTCTACGGGGTGAAAAAACAACACTGCAGGGGGGGGACACAGTTACACAGACAGGTGGGAAAGCTATGGGCATGATCCTATCCCTCCCACTGCAGTGGTGACCGAAGGACGGACTATGGAACACAGAGTCCCTATCCCTCCCACATGCAGGGTGACAGACAGGAGGAGACTAGGGGATACAGAGCCTTCCCTCCCACGTCATGGGACAGACGGGAGGGAAACTATGGGACACAGCAGTTGTTCCCTCCACTGCAGGTGATGACAGGTCAGGAGTAAAGCTATGTGACATGGCGTCCTTTCTTCCCACTGCGGTGTGTGTGTGATTGTATCTACGACTTGCTTGATGGGTTGTTGTTGCTGACGATTGTTTTTGGTGGATTTGGGGACAGTTATGGGAGTTGTATTCCAAGATCCCAGCTTAGACTGTTTATTTCCATATACTAACTGATATCTCCAATGCTCTTTCCTATCAAGTATTGCAGACGAGGACTGGCGTACAAGTTGGTGGTAGCAAGCGCTACTGTACGTGAGGCAGCCGTGAGCAAGCGTGGTTCTTCTTCCAGCTCATGGTAAGTGAGATCTTGAGAGTAACGTATGGAGTGGGTCGGTTAAACAACCCTTGTGAGAGTGTAAATATGACATCAGACTCTTTAGGAAAGGTTCTAATATTTGGCCTAGTCAATAATAGAATTCTAAATGTTCTGCTGCAGAATGCGGGACAGCCCAGGCATTACAGTACAGAGATCGCATACAAGACAATCCTGGACATGGTTAACCAGTGAATAGTATACGCCCAATAATACAATGTTCATAAATGTTGCTGTCATTGGACAAGCTGGCCTGGCACACATCCATTTTGTCCACGAACTCAGGTGACACAAAAAAATTACAGTTTACATCAAACCGCGTCGGTCATCTGTAGACGTCTTGGCGCGTGGTCCCCAATATGCCATGCCTCTCTAACATGTGGTGATACCACTACACTTGGAATGTTTGGGACTGAATGCTCTTAATAGTCACACAGATTTTAGATTAGGGGTGTGTTGTAATAGCCTTTTGTTGCAAAAATGTCATACGTTAAGTGGCTGTGTGTTTATACAATATGTACACTGACATTGTATATAAGTGTCATATCTTTTTTTTTTGCCAGGGTTATTTCCAAAGAAAAGATAATAATAAAAATAATTTTCAAAAATGTGAGGGGTGTACTCAGTGGCGTAATTAATGGGGACCACAGGCGCCACGACTGTTTTTTAAACAGATCGCGTGTATTCAGTAGAGATAGCGCGTGATCACTGTTTTAAAAGGTTCTGCCGTTCCCGTAAGTGAAAATGACGATGCAAGCGACAAGCAGGCTCCAACTGCGCAACGATTTGCACATGCGCACACGTAGTAGTGGCCTCAGCCTCTTAAACACAGCTGATGTGATATGAAGAGGTGTGTATCGGGGCCGGCCTCAAATCAAATCTGTGCGCGGGGGGGGGGGGGGGGGGGCTTGCAGTTCCATGGCTGTGTGTACTCACTTTTGTGAGATAACTGTATTTCCTCTACTACATCGTTTAGCTGTGCCAAAGGCTTGATTTTTCTAAAATAATGGATCTCTAATGTTATGTGTTGTATGGCCGTTTGGTTCATTGTTACGTGCGGCTAAAAAGACGGGTAATTTATTACAAAGATGTGATGTGACTTGTAGTTAATCCCCATTTAACATTGTCCATTCACCTAATACTATCTTCCAGTTATCCATTTGGGAAATATATTTTAAACACGTGAACCAAAACTAGACAGAAGGTCCTCCAAAGGACAGGATAAATGTTATATAAATATATAACACACACCCAGACCATTCTCAGGCGGAAAGTGTTGAGTTAAGAAAAATTCTGCCCTGCTTGGACCAATCACATTGCAGAAATAAATTGCATAGTTTTCAAGAGCTGTCCTATAAATTGGATGTTATTTACCTCTTTTTACTAGACAAAAACACTGAGGGCCTTTTTTCACCTTCACATGTCCGAGAGACTGGACGCCCCCCGGAGAAACGGTTCCCAGAGAGATTTGTTGATGACATTTCTGCAGTTGTGTGCAATGTGTGTTCAGAGATCAGCAGCCGATACCTCAAGTAGATCACTCCTAACCGCTCTCTCTTATAAACTTAGTTTGTCGTTGTCCCCCAATAAATCCTATATCAAACAACAAACCACACCTGGGACGGCGCATCCACCCATCACGACATCCTCAAAGATAAGACTCCACACTAAGACTCCAACATAAGACTCCACCATAAGAAACATCCCACTAATCCCACCGCCTGACTCGTTTCATGCTACAAACAGCACTTCATCGGAGGTGTCCAATAAACCCCCTAATGATAGTACCAGGGTGAACTTATAGCCCTCACCTGCATTGTAGTATTTACCTGAATCGAAGCTGTCAGACTTCCCTGCTACTGCCAGTCCTAGACAACACACTCTTTCCATGGCCTGGAACTTGTACTTGTTCCCAGAAGCTCCCTGTACATTGTGAGATAGCCATCTCAGACAACAAACAATTAGTTGCTCTTTAAAGGGCATTGCCCCCCTCCAAAACTATAATACCCCCCCCCCCACATCCCGGCACCCCCACTCTGTAGTGTATAAAATCCTTACCTTACATCCCAGCTCCATATGGTTCTCCTGTAATACCCCCCCCTAAGTCAAAAAGTGGCCACCAGGAGGATAGCAAGTCCATATAGGACTCGGCCTCCTGTCTCCCCTCCGGGAGAAGTTTGCCATGCGTACTGCAGCCCTCTCCCCCTCCATTCCCTCCCTTTCCTCCTGCCTCTGGTCCCTCCCTCCCCCTAGTGTAAAAAACCCTTTCCATATATTATAGTCCATGTTCCCCCAGCCCCAACCCATAATCATATATTCTCAGAAAGGCCCCGATAGTTACTTACCTCACCTCTCTCCTTCAATGTTCTGAGCAGCTGGCAGCCGCGTCCATGATTAGCTGTCTCTCATCCAATCACAGACGCGGCTGCTGGTCCCTCCCCCTGCTGCAGTTCCGTGCAAGCAGAGGGCCTTGGGCAGTGCGGCGAAGGAGAGAGGTATGGTAAGTAACTATCGGGGCACTTTCTGAGATATAATTATAGTGGTTGGGCTGTGGGATCATGGACTATATATTGAATGTTTTTCTAAAGGGTGAACATGCCCTATAAGTTTGACTTTTGCTGTTCTCTTTCAGATGCAGAATTAGTGGAACGTTTGAATTGCAGTCTCGCCTTTTTCCTGAACGATCTCTTATCCTTAAGGATCGTGATTTGTCTTCAACCTTATCCGATCTTACTGCCAGCAGGTAATATGGCTCCTGGGACTTCCCATAAATCAATGCTCTGTAACTAGGGAAGGTGTCTATTGGGGTGTGTAGTGTGTCATTATGAGGTTTTGAGCAGTCGTTTTTTTTCTACCTATTCATCAGGTGAAATAAATTGGCAACAGCTCAGAACCCCAACATGTTGATATCGCTGAGAATGGATCTTATTCGAATTGTCCTGTTTCCATAACACTATGTATCTCTGAACTTACCTTGTGGTGTCCCGTCGCCCCCGAACTCCCCTACTCCTCTCAATCTCTCCCTACCTCTCAGGTAAGTAACAAGGAAAGAGAAAGTCTACACCCAGTGACAATGGCAGGATGGAACTATGGGACATGATGTTTGTCCTCTGTAGGTGACACAAGTCTGTCATTCCTACTGCAGAACACAGATATAAGGGAATTATGGGACATGGTTGACTTGGGGACTAATACGTGAGTGTCCTCTCATTTCTACCCTTAGAGCTCCGTGTCTCCAGCCCAGCCCAGACAGGACTGTACTAAATGTTCGAGTTGTCGGTGCCATTCGACAGCAGCACTTCCTCTCAGGCCTTGTCTTACAGAACTTGCCTGATATTGGAACCGATGTAGAAGGGTGAGGACCCTGTTCCATTAATTCTTCCATTCCCCTGCCTGTCTTTATCTATTTAATAGCAATCCATTGGTTTAATCCTGTCATTCTTCCCTTTACTATCGTCTTCCTAATGTCATTCTCTCTTCCGGGGCAGAGTGTTCTTCTCCAGAAGAAGTCTATCAGTACCCGCACAATCTCCTCTGTAAGCCATGACAACTGACCCCCGCTATGTGGAGCCTCTGGTCAAGGAGGGCATCTCCCGCCTTTACATCCCCCTTATCAGCATTGTATTGGAAAATCTACCACAGCTGTATGATTTCACAGGTCAGTGCATGGCAAAAGTTCCTAGTTAAAGGGAAGTGGAGGCTAAATGACATTTTTGTATGCACCATAGTACGTGCTAAAAGTTGTCTTTATTGAAACCAATAACGGGTAAGTAACATTGTGGGTATTGTAAGGTCTCCAGAAAGAGGAATAGGTGCAGACACCTGGATTTAGTGTATAGTTACGGGAACCGATATCTTCTTACGATCCTTATGCCCATCGACCACGACATACTATTGCACAGATAGATGAGGTGGACTCTGATGGAACGACCATCAGTCAAACAGTTGCCATGGCAATTGCCGGATCGCCACTACCATGCCTTCATCACAGAAAGCCCCTAACTTCAATCTGCCTCCCCTGTAAGTAAACCTCCATCACTTCCCCTGTTCTTACTGTATGTAATGGTTTACTTTTACTTGTCCTTTACTGTTTGCTCGATTTTCCTGAAAATGTTCCTGCCCCAAGTCTATTCTGGACATTGCACTGTACACTTTGGAACATTTCGAATAATAAGAAAAGTTTCTCTTTAGTTAATTGTGTCCAGAGTATTTTAAAAAGTTCAGGGTAATTCAATAAAGTTCTTATTTTGTTTAAAGGTGCTCATTTTGCCCCAACCAATCAGATGTTAGCTTTCAAATCTACATAAGGTCTGATTGGGTGGGGCAAATTTAGCACCATTTTAAACGATAAGAACTTTATAAAATCTCCCTGTTTGTAGTAATAAGGTGTGCAATAGTTTCCATTGGCTATTAATCTGCAGCCAATCAGATATAACTACAGTGAACCAGTTTAAAACTTACAGCTGATGGTGCTGCAGGAAAAGTTTTGAACTTATAATATAAACCATTTATGTTTGAATTTGCTATGCTTGGAAGTTACTGATATATTCTATCCAGTAAACCTGGTGTGTATCTCTGTTAATATATTTTATTTTTATGGTGGGGCCGTCCTGCAGCCAGTGGGGCTGGCGTGCCCTCTCTGCCGAGTCCAGTCCCAATCTGCTGGTTTGTGGCTCTGTGGGTCCTAAAGAATGCAGAGAAAGATCTCCTGCATCGCTGGTTCTCCAGCCTGTTGTTTTACAGCTCACTCGTCTCCTCGAACTGCTCGACGCCTGTGTGTGTCCTCTTCCAGTACAAGGTAAGTGGCACTCACTGCTTAGACAATGTGAGTAGTGGTCCTGCTTCCTGTACACAGTTGATACTCACTGAAAGGTGTCTGTGTTGTGTGCTGCTTCCTGTACAACAATAGTGATACTCACTGATAAGTTTGTGTGTTGTGTGCTGCTTCCTGTACACAGTTAGTGATACTCACGATAGGTTTGTGTGTGGTGTGCTGCCTCCTGTACACAATAAGTGATACTCACTGATAGTTTGTGTGTGTGTGCTGCTTCCTGTACACAGTTAGTGTATCATGTGATAGTTGTGTGTTTGTGTGCTGCTTCCTGTACACAGTTTAGTGATACTCACTGATAAGTTTTGTGTTGTGGTGCTGTTCCTGTACACAGTTAGTGATACTCCTGATAAGTTTGTGTGTGTGTGCTGCTTCCTGTCCACAGTTAGTGATACTCACTGATAAGTGTTGGTGTTGGTCCTGCTTCCTGTACACCAGTAAGTGATACTCACTGATAAGTTTGTGTGTTGTGTGCTGCTGTCCTGTACACAGTTAGTGATACTCACTGATAAGGTTGTGTGTTGTGTCCTGCTTCGTACACAGTAAGTGATACTCACTGATAAGGTTCGTGTTGTGTGCTGCTCCTGTCACACAGTTAGTGATACTCACTGATAAGGTTGTGTGTTGTGTCCTGCTTCCTGTACACAGTAAGTGATACTCACTGATAAGGTTCTGTGTTGTGTGCTGCTTCCTGTACACAATAAGTGATACTCACTGATAAGTTTGTGTGTTGTGTGCTGCTTCCTGTACACAGTTAGTGATACTCACTGATAAGGTGTGTGTTGTGTGCTGCTTTCCTGTACACAGTTAGTGATACGCACTGAAGGTTCGGTTGTGTGCTGCTTCCTGTACACAATAAGTGATACTCACTGATAAGTTTGTTGTGTTGGTGCCTGCTTCCTGTACACAGTTCTATGATTTTTCTCACTGATAGTGTAGTGGTTGTGTGTTGTGTGCTGCTTCCTGTACACAGTTAGTGATACTCACTGATAAGGTTGTGTGTTGTGTGCTGCTTCCTGTACACAGTTAGTGATACTCACTGATAAGGTTGTGTTGTTGTGGGGTGCTGCTTCCTGTACCAGTTTTTGATACTCACTGATAAAGTTGTCGTGTTGTGTGCTGCTTCCGGTGTACACATAATGATACTCACTGATAAGGGTCTGGTTGTGTGTGCTCCTGTACCAGTAGTCTCGTAAGTTGTTGGTCCCTCTTTACAGTTAGGATACTCACTGATAAGGTTCTTGTTGTGTGCTGCTTCCCGTACACATAAGTGATACTCACTGATAAGTTTGTGTGTTGTGTGCTGCTTCCTGGTACACAGTTAGTGATACTCACTGATAGTTTGTGTGTTGTGTGCGCTTCCTGTACACATAAGTGATACTCACTGATGTTGTGTTTGTTGTGTCTTGCTTCCTGTACACAGTTAGTGATACTCACTGATAAGGTGTGTGTTTGTGTGCTGCTTCCTGTACACAGTTAGTGATACTCACTGATAAGGTTGGTGTTTTGTGTGCTCTTCCTGTACACAGTTAGTGATACTCACTGATAAGTTGGTGTGTTGCTGTGCTGCTTCCTGTACACTTAGTGAGTACTCACTGATAAGTTTGTGTGTGTGTGCTGCTTCCTGTACACAGTTAGTGATACTCACTGATAGTTTTGTGTTTGTGTGCTGCTTTCCTGTACACAGTTTTAGTGATACTCACTGATAAGGTTGTGTGTTTTGGCTTCTTCCTGTACACCGTAAGTGATACTCACTGATAGGTTGTGTTTGTGTGCTGCTTCTGTACCATAAGTGATACTCACTGATAAGGTGTGTGTTTGTGTGCCTGCTTCCTGTACACATTGTGATACTCACTGATAAGTTTGTGTGTTGTGTGCTGCTTCCTGTACACAGTTAAGTGATACTCCACTGATAAGTTTGTGTGTGTGTGCTGCTTCCTGTAACATTAGTGATACGCCACTGATAAGGTGTGTGTTGTGTGCTGCTTCCTGTACACAGTAGTGATACTCACTGATAAGGTTGTGTGTTGTGTGTCTGCTGCTTCCTGTAACACAGTAAGTGATACTCACCTGATAAGGTTTTGTGTTGTGTGCTGCTTCCTGTACCAGTTAGTGATACTCACTGATAAGTTGTGTGTTTGTGTGCTGCTTCCTGTACACAGTAAGTGATACTCACTGATAAGGTTGTGTGTTGTGTGCTGCTTCCTGTACACAGTTAGTGATACTCACTGATAAGGTTGTGTGTGTGTGTGCTGCTTCCTGTACACAGTAAGTGATACTCACTGATATAGTTGTGTGTTGTGTGCTGCTTCCTGTACACAGTTAGTGGGACTCACTGCTCAGCCACAGTGTGTTGTGTCCTGCTGACTGTACACAGTCATTCTTAAGGTGCCCATACATATATTCGATTTTACTTACCCGACTGAGCACTCCCGCAACATTTGATTAATCCTGCCGAAACCACCTCTCCCGTTCTTCTATGCGACCGACATGCGATCGCAAAATGAATGAATAAAATCGAATATAGGTATGGCCACCTTTACTCTCTACTCAGCTGGTATGTGTCCTGATTCCTGTACATAGTGGTACTCACTGCTTAGCCAGTGTGTGTTGTGTCCTGCATCCTGTACAACGTTAGTGGTACTCACTGCTCAGCCAGTGTGTGTTGTGTCCTGCATCCTGTACAAGGTTAGTGGTACTCCCTGCTCAGCCAGTGTGTGTTGTGTCCTGCATCCTGCACAAGGTTAGTGGTACTCACTGCTCAGCCAGTGTGTGTTGTGTCCTGCATCCTGTACAAGGTTAGTGGTACTCACTGCTCAACCAGTGTGTGTTGTGTCCTGCATCCTGTACAAGGTTAGTGGTACTCACTGCTCAGCCAGTGTGTGTTGTGGTGCGGCTCCTGTACCCAGTAGTTATACCCACTGCTAAGGTTGTGTGGTGTGTGCTGCTTCCTGTATCACAGTTAGTGATACTCACTGATAAGGTTCTGTGTTGTGTGCTGCTTCCGGTCACAGTAAGTGATACTCACTGATAAGTTGTGTTTTGTGTGCTGCTTCCCTGTACACAGTAAGTGATACTCACTGATAAGGTTTGTTGTGTGCTGGCGTTCCTGTAACACAGTTAGTGATACTCACTGGATAAGGTTGTGTGTGTTTGTGTGGCTGCTTCCTTTTACACAGTTAGTATACTCACTGATAATGTTGTGTGTTGTGTGCCTGCTTCCTGTACACAGTAAGTGGATACTCACTGATAAGTTTGTGTGTTGTGTGCTGCGTCCTGTACACGTTAGTGACTCACTGATAAGTTTGTGTGTTGTTGCTGCTTCCTGTACACAGTTAGTGATACTCACTGTAAGGTTGCGTGCTGCTTCCTGTACACAAGTAAGTGATACTCACTGATCAGGTTGTGTGTTGTGTGCGCTTCCTGTACACAGTTAGTGATACTCATCTGATGAAGGTTGTGGTTTGTGTGCTTCTTCCTGTACACGTTAGTGATACTCACTGCTACAAGTTTGGGTGTGTGCTCTCCTGTACAATGTTAAGTGTATCTCACTGACTTCAGGTTGTGGGTTGTGTCTGCCTCCTGTACAATTTAGTGGTACTCACTGCATAGCCGTTGTGTTGTTGTGTGCTGCATCCTGTACAAGCGTAGATTGATACCACTGAATGGTTTGTGTTGTGTGCTGCTTCCGCCTCCTGTACAAGGTTAGTGGATACTCACTGCTAGCCAGTTGTGTGTTGTGCTGCATCCTGTACAAGTTAGTGGTACCTCACTGCATAAGGTTGTGTGTTGTGTCCTGCATCCTGTACAAGGTTAGTGGATACTCACTGAATGTGTGTGTTGGTGTGCCTTCCTGTCAAGCTTAGTGTGACTCACTGATATAGTTTGGTTGTGTCCCTGCATGTCCTGTACAAGGTAGTGGTACTCACTGCATAAGTGTGTGTTGTGTCTGCATCCTGTACCAGGTTAGTGGATACTCACTGTGATCCGTGTGTGTTGTGTCATGCTTCCTGTACACAGGTTAGTGGCATACTCACTGATTACAAGTTGTGTGTTGTGTCTGACTCCTCTGTACACAGTTAGTGGTATCTCACTGCTCAGCCTTAGTGTTGTGTGTTGTGTGCTGTTCCTGTACCAGTAGTGGCTCCACTGCTCAGCCAGTGTGTTGTCCTGCTGACTATACAATATTCTGGTCCATACTAACACTTTTTGTCTTACCGCTGGGCCCCTCCCGCAACTTTGTTAATCCTGTCCGACCCCTCTCCCGTTCTTCACGACCAGACCTGCGATCGCAATGGACGGATAAAAATCGTATGGTATGGCCACCTTTACTGCTCTACTCAGTGTGTTGTGTCCTATCCTGTACAAGGTTAGTGGTACCACGCTCACCAGTGTGTTTGTGTCCTGCATCCTGTACAAGGTTAGTGGTACTCACTGCTCAACCAGGTGTGTTGTGTCCTGCATCCTGTACAAGGTTAGTGGTTACTCCGCTCAGCCAGTGGTGTTGTGTCCTGCATCCTGTACAGGTTAGTGGTACTCACTGCTCAGCCAATGTGTGTTGTGTCCTGCATCCTGTACAAGTTAGTGGTACTCACTGTCTCAGCCAGTGTTTGTTGTTTTCCTGCAATCCTGTACAAGGTTAGTGGTACTCACTGCTCAGCCAGTGTGTTTTGTCCTGCATCCTGTACAAGGTTAGTGGTACTCACTGCTCACAATGTGTGTTGTGTTCCTGCATCCTGTACAAGGTTAGTGGTACTCACTGCTCAGCCAGTGTGTGTTGTGTCCTGCCATCCTGTACAAGGTTAGTGGTATCACTGCTCAGCCAGTGTGTGTTTGTGTCCTGCATCCTGTACAGGTTAGTGTACTCACTGCTCAGCCAGTGGTGTTTGTGTCCTGCATCTGTACAAGTTAGTGGTACTCACTGCTCAGCCAGTGTGTGTGTGTCCTGCATCCTGACAAGGTTAGTGGTACTCACTGCTCAGCCAGTGTGTGTTGTGTCCCGCATCCTGTACAAGGTTAGTGGTATTCACTGCTCAACCAGTGTGTGTTGTGTCCTGCATCCTGTACAAGGTTAGTGGTACTCACTGCTCAGCCAGTGTGTGTTGTGTCCTGCATCCTGTACAAGGTTAGTGGTATTCACTGCTCAGCCAGTGTGTGTTGTGTCCTGCATCCTGTACAAGGTTAGTGTACTCACTGCTCAGCCAGTGTGTTTGTGTCCTGCATCCTGTACAAGGTTAGTGGTACTCACTGCTCGCCAGTGTGTGTTGTGTCCTGCATCCTGTACAAGGTTAGTGGTATTCACTGCTCAGCCAGTGTGTGTTGTGTCCTGCATCCTGCACAAGGTTAGTGGTACTCACTGCTCAGCCACTGTTCTGCTTCCTACAAATGAAAGATAGTAGTAGTTTTTGTAACATACATGCTGCCAATAATTACCAAATGGGATTGGCCTATTATCGCCGTTTGTATAGCTATCTTAGGTCTGATTGTCCTTTTCATGTAGGGTAAGAAAGTCTTTGAACGTATAAACAGCCTCACTTTTAAGAAATCACTGGACATGAAGGCTCGGCTAGAGGAAGCCATACTGGGGACTATAGGAGCACGGCAGGATATGGTGAAGCGCAGTAGAGGTGAGTTATTTAAAGACGGACATGTTTTCTTACTCGAAGTTGAAGGATTTTCCACAGACAGTTTGTTTATGAGCAATAGGAGGGCAGAGAATACACTGACCAAAGCAAGTTTCCACGTAAATGATAGACTAGAGTAAATACCTTTCTACCGTTGGGATTATATCTATATTTATATAATTAATGCATTGGATTTTGTTGTTCATTACAATGTTACCTGTTTTAGTGTCTTTAATTCTCCTGCTGCAGATCGTGGTCCGGCTAATAACCAGGAGAATGTGCGATGGAGGAAAAATATCACACAGTGGAGACTGACCAATGAAAAGACAGAAAAGTAAGAACCTGTAAGGCAGAAAACTGGATGGAGAGTAGACCTCTTTAAAACTAGTATTACACAGGTTTAAAGCGAACTAGCAGATGGCTTAACTGTCACCTCTAAAACGATCTGTTATTGAGCAAGTTTTTGAAATGTCCTGATTTTTGTAGCCCCACCTACCTAGTGAGTTATGATTGGTTATCACACTGCTCAGTCTTGTTTAAAGAGAGGCCACTCGCAGCTCTGGTGCGTTAAGCTAAAGAACATGTGACTGGGAGATATTGTTTTATCTTTAGTTCAAGTTTCAGTTTTATCTTGCCAGATAGCTGGAACGTGGAGAGTATTTATAGATTAACGTCTATCTGGTCTATACAATGCAGTAGGTTGATCTGACTTTCAATACCCAGAACACAAGCGGAACGTGAGCTGGAGATAACCGTCGATGGTAATATGGCGACTGAGGCCAATATGGTGGTGCTAGACACATTGGAGATTATTGTGCAGGTAAGAAGACACAATGACCATAAATATACTAAATGATTGCCACCAGCACTGTACAGTATAATAGTAGTACCCAACGCACCATATAGAAAAATCTTCCAATAACGACACTCGCCAATGGGAAGGAAAATATGTACAAGGCAATAGAATATCCAATAATATTGTTTAAAGCTACAAACTGTGAATGAAAGATCCTAGCAGATCCAAGCTCACTCACACTAGTGGATAAAAGAAAGCCTAGCGCACTGCATAATGGGGTGCATGCAACCACCAGTGCACTGAATCATGGGGGGCATGCAAACACCAGTGCACTGAATCATGGGGGGCATGCAACCACCAGTGCACTGCATCATGGGGTGCATGCAACCACCAGTGCACTGCATCATGGGGTGCATGCAACCACCAGCACACCGCATCATGGGGTGCATGCAACCACCAGCACACTGCATCATGGGGTGCATGCAACCACCAGCACACTGCATCATGGGGTGCATGCAATCACCAGCACACTGCATCATGGGGTGCATGCAATCACCAGCACACTGCAACATGGGGTACATGCAACCACCAGCACACTGCATCATGGGGTGCATGCAACCATAACGCCCATAATCTAAAGGTTTCCTTATCTCTCCTGCAGACAGTGATGATGTCAGAGCTAAAGGAGAGCATTCTGGGAGGAGTACTGAAAGTTCTTTTACACAGCTTAGGCTGCAATCAGAGTGCAATGTACCTGCAACACTGTTTCACCAGTCAGAGATCACTGGTGTGCAAGGTAAGGAGGTGCACTAGGGTTGCACAGGGTAATATCAGTATAACCATGGAATGTATAATGAATCACCAGTCTAGGGTTGGATTAATGGTGTAACAGTACAGAGAGAAGTACTGGTATAAAAGGGAAGCTTACAGGTGGATCAGTACTATATGCGTAATGCTCCACTGGGTCAATGTTTTCAGTGGGTAACTGTGTGCAGGAAATATACACTGTATTCTCTATATATATTGTACTCATAATGTATTGTTCCTTTTATCTGTTGTGTTTCTTTGCTGCAGTTCCCAGAGATGCTGTTTGAGGATGACACTGAGCTCTGCTCCGATCTGTGTCTCCGCCTCCTGCGTCACTGCAGTAGTTGTATCAGTAGCGTTCGCTCCCAGGCTAGCGCCTCCCTGTACCTGCTTATGAGGCAAAACTTCGAGATAGGAAATGTGAGTGATAAAGATGAAAGGGATTAGTTAAAGTACTCACTGCAGGGTGACACAGGCAGGAAACTATGGCACATGGAGTCTGTCCCTCCTACTACAGGGTGAGACTGACACAGCGAGTAGGAAACTATATCACATGGAGTCTGTCCCTCCTACTACAGGGTGAGACTGACACAGCGAGTAGGAAACTATATCACATGGAGTCTGTCCCTCCTACTACAGGGTGAGACTGACAGCGAGTAGGAAACTATATCACATGGAGTCTGTCCCTCCTACTATAGGGTGAGACTGACAGCGAGTAGGAAACTATATCACATGGAGTCTGTCCCTCCTAGTACAGGGTCACACTGTGACACAGTGAGTAGGAAACTATATCACATGGAGTCTGTCCCTCCTAGTACAGGGTGAGACTGACAGCGAGTAGGAAACTATATCACATGGAGTCTGTCCCTCCTAATACAGGGAGGGGACGAAACAGCGAGTAGGAAACTATATCACATGGAGTTTGTCCTCCTACTACAGGGTGAGACTGACAGCGAGTAGGAAACTTATCACATGGAGTCTGTCCCTCTACTACAGGATGGGAACTGACACAGCGAGTAGGAAACTATATCACATGGAGTTGTCCCTCCTACTACAGGGTGAGACTGACGAGAGTAGGAAACTTATCACATGGAGTCTGTCCCTCCTACTACAGGATGGGACTGACACAGCGAGTAGGAAACATATCACATGGAGTTTGTCCCTCTACTACAGGGTGAGACTGACAGCGAGTAGGAAACTATATCACATGGAGGTCTGTCCCTCCTACTACAGGATGGAGACTGACAGCGAGTAGGAAACTAATCACATGGAGTCTGTCCCTCTACTACAGGTGAGACTGACAGCGAGTAGGAAACTATATCACATGGAGTCTGTCCCTCCTACTACAGGTGGACGAGACAGAGAGTAGGAAACTATATCACATGGAGTCTGTCCTCCTACTACTAGGGTGAGACTGACAGCGAGTAGGAAACTATATCACATGGAGTCTGTCCCTCTATACAGGTGGTACTGACTGACACAGAGTAGGAAAACTATATCACATGGAGTCTGTCCCTCCTATAACAGGGTGGACTGACAGCGAGTAGGAAACTATAATCACCATGGAGTCCGTCCCTCTACTACGGTGAGACTGACACAGTGAGTAGGAAACTATATCACATGGAGTCGTCCCTCCTACTACAGGGTGAGACTGACACGAGTAGGAAACTATATCACATGGAGTCTGTCCCTCCTATCCAGGTGAGACTGACAGCGGTAGGAAACATATCACATGGAGTCGTCCCTCCTACTACAGGGTGAGACTGACACAGTGAGTAGGAAACTATATCATATGGAGTCTGTCCCTCCTACTACAGGATGAGACTGACAGCGAGTAGGAAACTATATCACATGGAGTTTGTCCCTCCTACTACAGGGTGAGACTGACAGCGAGTAGGAAACTATATCACATGGAGTCTGTCCTTCCTACAACAGGATGAGACTGACAGCGAGTAGGAAACTATATCACATGGAGTCTGTCCCTGGTGTCCGGCTCCTGTACAAGGTTAGTGGACTCACTGCTCTAGCCAGGTGTGTTGTGTCCTGCATCTGTACAAGGTTAGTGGTACTCACTGCTCAGCCAGTGTGTGTTGTGTCTGCATCCTGTACAAGGTTAGTGGTATATCACTGCTCACCATGTGTGTTTTGTGTCCTGATCCTGTACAAGGTTAGTGTACTCACTGCTCAGCCAGTGTGTGTTGTGTCTGCATCCTGTACAAGGTTAGTGGTACTCACTGCTCAGCCAGTGTGTGTTGTGTCCTGCATCCTGTAAAAGGTTAGTGGTTCACCCTGCTCAGCCAGTGTGTGTTTGTGTCCTGCATCTGTACAAGGTTAGTGGTACTCACTGCTCAGCCGGTGTGTTTGTGTCCTGCATCCTGTACAAGGTTAGTGGTTACTCACGTGCCAGCCAGTTGTGGTGTGTCCTGATCTGTACAAGGTTAGTGGTTATCTTACTGCTCAGACGGTGTGTTGTGTCCTGCATCCTGTACAAGGTTAGTGGTAACTCACTGCTCAGCCAGTGTGTGTTGTGTCCTGACTTCCTGCTACAAGGTTAGTGGTACTCACTGCTCAGCACAAGTGGTGTTGTGTCCTGCATCCTGTACAAGGTTAGTGGTACTCCCTGCTCAGCCAATGTGTGTGTTGTCCGCATCCTGTACAAGGTTAGTGGTACTCACTGCTCAGCCAGTGTGTGTTGTGTCTGCATCGTACAAGGTTAGTGGTACTCACTGCTCAGCCAATGTGTGTTGTGTCCTGCACCTGTACAAGGTTAGTGGTACTCACTGTCAGCCAGTGTGTTGTGTCCTGCATCTGTACAAGGTTAGTGGTTACTCCCTGCTCAGCCAGGGTGTGTGTGTCCTGCCATCCTGTACAAGGTTAGTGGTATTCAATGCTCAGCCAGTGTGTGTTGTGTCCGCATCCTGTACAAGGTTAGTGGTATTCACTGCTCAGCACAGTGTGTGTTGTGTCGGCATCTGTACAAGGGTTAGTGGTACTCACTGCTCAGCCAGTGTGTGTTGTGTCCTGCATCCTGTACAGGTTAGTGGTATTCACTGCTCAGACAGTGTGTGGTGTGTCCTGCATCCTGTACAAGGGTAGTGGTACTCACTGCTCAGCCAGGTGTGTTGTGTCCTGAATCCTGTACAAGGTTAGTGGGTACTCAACTGCTCGCCAGTGTGGTTGTGTCCTGCATCCTGTACAAGGTTAGTGGTACTCCCTGCTCAGCCAGTTGTGGTGTTGTGTCCTGCATCCTGTACAAGGTTAGTGGTACTCCCTGCTCAACCAGTGTGTGTTGTGTCCTGGATCCTGTACAAGGTTAGTGGTACTCACTGCTCAGCCAGTGTGTGTTGTGTCATGCAGCCTGTACAAGGTTAGTGGTATTCACTGCTCAGCCAGTGTGTGTTGTGTCCTGCATCCTGTACAAGGTTAGTGGTATTTCACTGCTCAACCAGGTTGTGGTGTCCTGCATCCTGTACAAGGTTAGTGGTATTCACTGCTCAGCCAGTGTGTGTGTTGGTCCTGCATCCTGCACAAGGTTAGTGGTACTCAGCTGCTCAGCCACCGGTTCTGCTTCTACAATATGCAAGATAGTAGTAGGTTTTGTAAAATACATGCTGCCCAATAATTACCAAAGGGGATTGGCCTATTATCGCCGTTTATAGCTATCTTAGGTCTGATTGTCCTTTTCATGTAGGGTAAGAAAGTCTTGAACGATATAAACAGCCTCACTTTTAAGAAATCACTGGACATGAAGGCTCGGCTAGAGGAAGCCATACTGGGGACTATAGGAGCACGGCAGGATATGGTGAAGCCGCAGTAGAGGTGAGTTATTTAAAGACGGACATGTTTCTTACTCGAAGTTGAAGGATTTTCACGCGACAGTTGTTTATGAGCAATAGGAGGCGAGCAGAGAATACACTGACCAAAGCAAGTTTCCACGTAAAATGATAGACTAGAGTAAATACCTTTCTACCGTGTGGATTATTCTATATTATATAATTAATGCATGGATTTTGTTGTTCATTACAATGTTACCTGTTTTAGTGGTCTTTAATTCTCCTGCTGCAGATCGTGGTCCGGCTAATAACCAGGAGAATGTGCGATGGAGGAGGAAAAATATCACACACGTGGAGACTGACCAATGAAAAGACAGAAAGTAAGAACCTGTAAGGCAGAAAACTGGATGGAGAGTAGACCTCTTTAAAACTAGTATTACACAGGTTTAAAGCGAATAGCAGATGGCTTAACGTCACCTCTTAAAACGATCTGTTATTGAGCAAGTTTTTGAAATGTCCTGATTTTGTAGCCCCACCTACCTAGTGAGTTATGATTGGTTATCACACTGCTCAGTCTTGTTTAAAGAGAGGCCACTCGCAGCTCTGGTGCGTTAAGCTAAAGAACATGTGACTGGGAGATATTTTATCTTTGTTCAAGTTTCAGTTTTATCTTGCCAGATAGCTGGAACGTGGAGAGTATTTATAGATTAACGTTATCTGGTCATACAAATGCAGTAGGTTGATCTGACTTTCAATACCCAGAACACAAGCGGAACGTGAGCTGGAGATAACCGTCGATGGTAATAGGCGAGGAGGCCAATATGGTGGTGCTAGACACATTGGAGATTATTGTGCAGGTAAGAAGACACAATGACCATAATATACTAAATGATTGCCACCAGCACTGTACAGTATAATAGTAGTACCCAACGCACCATATAGAAAAATCTTCCAATAAGACACTCGCCAATGGGAAGGAAAATGTTACAAGGCAATAGAATATCCAATATATGTTTTAAAGCTACAAACTGTGAATGAAGATCCTAGAGATCCAAGCTCACTCACACTAGTGGATAAAAGAAAGCCTAGCGCACTGCATAATGGGGTGCATGCAACAAAGTGCACTGATCATGGGGGCATGAACACCAGTGCACTGAATCATGGGGTGGCTGCAACCACAGCCACTGATCATGGGTGCATGCAACCACCAGCACACTGAACATGGGTGCTTGCAACACCAGCACCACGACATCATGGGGTGCATGCAACCACCAGCACACTGCATCATGGGGTGCATGCAACCACCAGCACACTGCATCATGGGGTGCATGCAACCACCAGCACACTGCATCATGGGGTGCATGCAACCACCAGCACACTGCATCATGGGATGCTTGCAAAACCAGCACACTGCATCATGAGTGCATTGGCAACCACCAGCAACACTGCATCATGGGGTGCAGGCAACCACCAGTGCACCTGAATCATGGGGGGCATGCAAACACCAGGCACATGAATCATGGGGTGCATGGAACCACCAGCACACGTATTCATGGGGTGCATGCAACCACCAGCACACTGCATCATGGATGCTTGCAACCACCAGCACACTGCCTCATGGGGGCATGCAACCACCAGCACACTGCATCATGGGGTCATGCAACCACCAGCACACGCATCATGGGGTGCTAACCACCAGCACACTGCATCATGGGTGCATTGCAACCACCAGCACACTGCATCAGGTGTCTGACGCAATGCATAGGGGTGCATGCAACCACCAGCACACTGCATCATGGGGTCATGCAACTCACCAGACACACTGCACATGGGGTACATGCAACCACCAGCACACTGCATCATGGGGTGCATGCAACATAACGCCCATAATCTAAAGGTTCCTTATCTCTCCTGCAGACAGTGATGAGTCAGAGCTAAAGGAGAGCATTCTGGGAGGAGTACTGAAAGTTCTTTTACACAGCTTAGGCTGCCATCAGAGTGCAATGTACCTGCAACACTGTTTCACAGTCAGAGATCACTGGTGTGCAAGGTAAGGAGGTGCACTAGGGTTGCACAGGGTAATATCAGTATAACCATGGAATGTATAATGAAACCCAGTCTAGGGTTGGATTAATGGTGTACAGTACAGAGAGAAGTACTGGTATAAAAGGGAAGCTTACAGGTGGATCAGTACTATATGCGTAATGCTCCACTGGGTCAATGTTTTCAGTGGGTAACTGTGTGCAGGAAATATACACTGTATTCTCATATATATTGTACATCATAATGTATTGTCCTTTATCTGTTGTGTTTCTTGCTGCAGTTCCCAGAGATGTGTTTGAGGATGACACTGAGCTCTGCTCCGATCTGTGTCTCCGCCTCCTGCGTCACTGCAGTAGTTGTATCAGTAGCGTTCGCTCCCAGGCTAGCGCCTCCCTGTAACTGCTTATGAGGCAAAACTTCGAGATAGGAAAGTGAGTGATAAGATGAAAGGGATTAGTTAAAGTACCATGCAGGGTGACACAGGCAGGAAACTATGGCAATGGAGTATGTCCCTCCTACTACAGGGTGAGACGACACCAGCGAGTAGGAAACATATCACATGGAGTCTGTCCCTCCTACTACAGGGTGAGGACTGACACAGCGAGTAGGAAACTATATCACATGGAGTCTGTCCCTCCTACTACAGGGTGAGACTGACACAGCGAGTAGGAAACTATATCACATGGAGTCTGTCCTCCTATACAGGGTGAGACTGACACAGCGAGTAGGAAACTATATCAACATGGAGTCTGTCCCTTACACAGGGTGAGCGTGAGACTGACAGCGAGTAGAAACTATATCACATGGAGTCTGTTCCCTCCTACTACAGGTGATGAGACGACACAGCGAGTAGGAAAACTATATCACATGGAGTTTGTCCCTCCTAATAGGGTGAGACTGAACAGCGAGTAGGAAACTATATCACATGGAGTCTGTCCCTCCTAATACAGAGGTGAGACTGACACACAGCGAGTAGGAAACTATATCACATGGAGTTTGTCCCTCCTACTACAGGGGTGGACTGACAGCGAGTAGGAAACTTATCACATGGAGTCTGTCCCTCCTACTACAGGTGGGACTGACACAGCGAGTAGGAAACTATATCACATGGAGTTGTCCCTCCTACTACAGGGTGAGACTGACGCAGAGTAGGAAACTATATCACTGGAGTCTGTCCCTCCTACTACAGGAGGGACTGACACAGCGAGTAGGAAACATATCACATGGAGTTTGTCCCTCTACTACAGGTGAGACTGACAGCGAGTAGGAAACTATATCACATGGAGTCTGTCCCTCCTACTACAGGATGGAGACTGACAAGCGAGTAGGAACTAATCACATGGAGTCTGTCCCTCCTACTACAGGGTGAGACTGACAGCGAGTAGGGAAACTATATCACATGGAGTCTGTCCCTCCTACTACAGTGTGACAGACAGGAGTAGGAAACTATATCACATGGAGTCTGTCCTCCTACTTAGGTGAGACTGACAGCGAGTAGGAAACTATATCACATGGAGTCTGTCCCTCTATACAGGGTCCACTGACTGACACAGGAGTAGGAAACTATATCACATGGAGTCTGTCCCTCCTAGTACAGGGTGAGACTGACAGCGAGTAGGAAACTATATCACCATGGAGTCCGTCCCTCTACTACGGTGAGACTGACCAGTGAGTAGGAAACTATATCACATGGAGTCGTCCCTCCTACTACAGGGTGAGACTGACACCGAGTAGGAAACTATATCACATGGAGTCTGTCCCCTACAGGTGAGACTGACAGCGGTAGGAAACATATCACATGGAGTCGTCCCTCCTACTACAGGGTGAGACTGCACAGTGAGTAGGAAACTATATCATGGGTGTGTTCCTCCTACTACAGGTGAGACTGACAGCGAGTAGGAAACTATATCACATGGAGTTTGTCCCTCCTACTACAGGGTGAGACGACAGGAGTAGGAGAACTATATCACATGGGTCTGTCCTTCCTACAAACGGATGAGACTGACAGCGAGTAGGAAACTATATCACATGGAGTCTGTCCCTCCTACTACCGGGTGAGAATGACACAGTGAGTAGGAAACTATATACATGGAGTCTGTCCCTCCTACTACAGGGTGGTTGAGACTGACACAGGGAGTAGGAAACTATATAATATGGAGTCTGTCCCTCCCACTTCGGGTACCCAGTGACACAGACAGGAGGAAACTATATAACATGAAGTCTGTCCCTCCTACTACAGGGTCACCACTGTAACACAGACAGGAGGAGATATATAACATGGGTCTGTTCCTCTACTACAGGGTCACACTGTAAACACAGACTGAAACTATAACAACATGGGGTCTGTCCCTCCCACTACAGGGTCACACTGTAACACAGACAGGAGAAAACGATAAAACATTGAGTCTGTTCCTCCCACTACAGGGTGACATAGTGACACAGACAGGAGGAAACTATATAACATGGAGTCTGTCCCACCCACTACAGGGTGACACAGAGAGGTGAGAGTTATGGGACATATAGTCTGTCCATCCCCTTACAGTTTGACACAGTGACACATTTAGGAGAGAGTTATGGGACATATAGTCTGTGCATCTCACATAACAAAATGTACTATTTCCTTTTTGTTCTAGAATTTTGCCCGTGTGAAGATGCAGGTCACAATGTCTCTGTCTTCGTTAGTGGGAACATCACAAAAGTTTAACGAGGAACATCTCCGGCGATCGCTGAAGACAATCTTGACCTATGCAGAGGAAGATTTGGAGATGAGAGATACCACTTTCCCAGAGCAGGTAGAATAATAACCAGTTACCCTATCAATGTGACTAAGATAAAATCAGTGGCTGTAATATAACGACGATCGCACTGAGAATTGTCTGGTAAAAAATAATCTGTGATATTAGTTAGTGAGTCCATCTTAAAGGTTTCTGTCCTTCACAGGTCCAAGATTTGGTGTTCAATTTGCACATGATCCTGACAGACACAGTTAAGATGAAGGAATACCAGCAAGACCCTGAGATGTTAATGGATTTAATGTATAGGTAAGTATAAGCTTCCATGTCAATGTATAATGTATAAAGCGCTACTTGGGTACGCAACACTGTACATTATAAAATACAGAGTATACAAACAAGGGGATAAATGGCAGCCATTATACAGATAGATAAATATTAAATTAAAAATTAAAATGAATTAAATACAAGTTAAGAAAGCATATATATAAATTATGTATAAAATGGTATAAGTGCAACAAGCCTCGACACATTAGGAATGAGATCCCTGCAGCGAAGAGCTTACAATCTAAGTGGGAGGGACAACATACAGATACAAGTGGGGGGATGGGTACAATCATTTGTTCTACTGATGCACAGAAAGGTGGATAACAGTCCAGATAAAAGGCTGAGCTACTAGTTTAGGGTGTTTGCTTATGTAAAGCTGGGTACACACGATGAGATATTTTGGTCCGATCGACCGATAGTTCAGTGTATTGGTCGATCGGACCGAAATTATCGCATCCGAATGCGCCCATGTCCGACCGACCGTTCGTCCGAATCGGACGAAAGGACGATCGGACATGGTGGAAAACCTCGTCCGATCGTGCAGTCCTCTATGGACCGCACGATCAGTCGAGGTAACTATCGGACGCAGCTGCTTTTGCCGCGACCGACAGTCCTTCCTCCTGGCCGACTGGTCGAAAGTATCGAACGGTCGGTCAGGAGGAAAAATCACTAGGTGTGTACCTAGCTTAATATACAATAGAGAAGTCTTATCTGAGTTTAAGGCGCATAAACAGAATGAATCATTTCCCCCCTAAACTGGGACCTAGTCCACCCGTCTCCATCTCTATGGACAATATGGTCATTAACCCAGTTGAATCTGCACGCTGCCTTGGAGTGATCTTTCACTCCTCTCTCTCCTTCCATCATCACATTAACAATGTCGCTAGGACCTGTTGTTTTCCCATTCGCAATATTGACAAGCTCCGCCCTTTCCTCTCTAGCTCCACTTCTAAAATGCTCAAGCATGCCCTTATAATCTCCCGTCTTGACTACTGTAACATTCTGCCTTTTGGTCTCCCGGCCTCTCATCTCTCTCCTCTCCAGTCTATCTTAAACTCGACAGCTCGGATCATCTCACTCTCCTCCAAAACAGAACTCGCAACCCCGATACTTCAGTCCATAGGGTGGCTTCCCATCAAACAAAGAATCATATTCAATACTCTTGGTCCCTTATGTTCCTGGATGTGCCCCGTGCTCCTCGCAAGGAAATCTTCTCTACAAACCCCCAACGAACACTGCTTCCTCCCGTATTAAACCATTCTCTCTTGCTGCTCCCTATCTTTGTAACTCTTTCCCTCTCTCGCTTCACCAGGTGACATCCTTTAGCTCTTTTAAATCTAAACTGTTATCCTACATTTCTAAAACCAGCACTATTAATGATTGTCTGAGCACTTGTATCTGTATGTTGTCCCTGCCACTTAGATTGTAAGCTCTTCGGGGCAGGGATAACTTTCCCAATATGTCAAGGCATACCACGCTATATATACCGTATATATATATAATATATATCAAAGATGTCTGAAACGCGTAGGTAGTACAGACCTACTTGTACATAAAAGCACTGTTTGATTTAAGACCTAGGAGTGTTCTGGCTATTTGAACCTGATATCTTACAGTAGCACCCAGGCACTTTCTGTATAATGGCTGGCTGGAGAAGGCTCCTTTTGCATGGTCCAGTTTTAGGGTTCTTACTGTTCTTTCTCCAAAAGGATTGCAAAGGGATACCAAAACTCTCCAGATCTGCGCCTTACATGGCTACAAAACATGGCAGCCAAGCACACGGAACGGGGTAATCACGCAGAGGCTGCACATTGCTTTGTACACGGAGCTGCCTTGGTGTCGGAGTATCTCAGCATGTTGGAGGATGCCAGACACCTGCCTGTGGGGTGTGTCAGCTTCCAGGTACTTGCTCCCTCCTGAATGAATTGTGGATGTTTGTAATGTAATTCACATAAAACCACCTTAATTATCCTTATCCAATAAATCCTTATTTACCATTCTCCTGATTCCTTTCATTTAATTCAAACAGTTTTTAATCTACAGAATATCTCATCCAATGTGCTAGAAGAGTCGGCGGTGTCTGATGACGTGGTGTCTCCCGATGAAGATGGAATATGCGCCGGCAAATACTTTACTGAGGCTGGAATTGTGGGGCTGCTAGAACAGGCTTGTGGCAGCTTTACAGCGGTAAGGGCCTCCTGGATAAGGCATTGGAGAAAAGGACTAAGAGAGTGGCTTATGTAAAGCATTGTAGTGAATACAGTTCAATGTACTTATTAATATTAGCTGAATGTGGTCCGTGTGATCAAGGTCCGTACAGACCTTAGATTGTGTGTAGAGCATGTCCACCTCCCAACCTAAAATTGCAATCTATGTAGAATACACGCACACCAAATCATGATTCTTTCAGCCTTCTTACCTTATGCACACATGTGCAGAGGAGGCAGAAGTCAGTCATTGGTTGTAGGGAGAATATATGAATACTGATACTAACTGGTCATTGGTTGTATGGAGATGATATGAGGACTGATACTAACTGGTCATTGGTTGTAGGCAGATGATATATGTTCTGATACTAACTGGTGATTGGTTGTAGGCAGATGATATGAGTACTGATACTAACTGGCCATTGGTTGTAGGCAGATGATATGAGTACTCATACTAACTGGCCATTGGTTGTATGCAGATGATATGAGTACTGATACTAACTGGCCATTGGTTGTAGGCAGATGATATGAGTACCGATACTAACTGGCCATTGGTTGTAGGCAGATGATATGAGTTCCGATACTAACTGGCCATTGCTTGTAGGCAGATACTAACTGCCTGGAAAGCTGTGTAACTGCATATACGTGGTAACTAAAGGTGCATTACTTGTCAATTTATTACAAAAAGTAATACATTTCACTCATCTGTAACAGGGAGAACCTATGAGAATAGGAATTACATAAATTGCAATACAAAGAGGGTTATCTACTTATTGGAACGCACTCTGTCAAAAGCAATATATAGGTCAGACATGGCGGTGTCTTAAGAATAGGATCAGAGAACATGTTTCAAAAATGATTTTTCTCCCATAGGTAAACATTGTAAATATTGTAACAGTTGGAATAGTAAATATTTAAATGTGAAAGCCATTGAGAAAGTGTGCGTTCCTTTAAGAGGTGGTGACTTTGAAACTGATATCCAAATGGGAAGTATACTGGATATTTCAATTGCAGACCAGATCCCCTCAGGGGTTAAATTCCAGGTGGAATATCAGTCATTTTGTATAAGGATTAATTGTTTGTATTCTATTATCTTTCCTTTTTCGTTTTTAATGGGGTTTTAATATGTAATTAACAGAATGTCTACCAATGGGTTAACCTTACATTTGTTCTCCCGCTATAAATGTGGGCTGAACTACCGTGATGTCATCCATGATTAAGGGGACAGTCCCCGAAACGCGTTGGATGATGATGTTTGTCTTATGTATTCAATAAAGTTGATTTTGTCTGGAACCAGAAGTGCTGCCTATTTGCTATACACATCTTTCTAGCGGCGTTGGACCACGTGGCTGTGCACGCCGGAGTCCAGGCCCGTGTGTCGGGCTTTGCCTTGGAGCGGTGCTTTCCACTATATAACTGTGCATATACATGATATTTATTCACATTTAAACTTACAAAAATATACATACCCAGATCTCATGGTAACAAAACCTTTTCTCTTGCAGGGCGGCTTGTTTGAGGCAGTAAATGAGGTCTACAAAATTCTCATTCCCATCTACGAAGCCAACCGGGATTACAAGAAATTAGCGTCAGTTCATGGGAAGTTACAGGAAGTGTTTAGCAAGATAACCAACCAGGTATGTGCTCACTTTACATTGTGAATGACCCAGAAATAGTCAGGTGCTCAGAAAGTTGGTAAAAACAGAAATAGAACCAATGAGCTCATTCAACTTTCTACCATTATGCAGTACAGTGTAGGGCCTGCACTATTGTGTATAAACACACAGGAACAAGCCTTTATTTCTAAATGTTCAAGCCAGCTAACATGGAGTAATGTGTTTTTTCCCCGTCTTCAGGAAATCTTCACCCTAAAAACAATATTACCCCTAGTGTCAAAGATAAATAGAGTAAACTATCACCATTCTGTGTTTTCTGGTGGCTTAGATTTGTGTTGGAGTTCAAGCCACTCCCCACTGGGTAGAGCATGCTCAGTAAACGCTGGTGGGGGTTGACTGTGTTTAATGGTTTATTGGGGTTAAGATTTCCTGTCTGTACCAAATGATACAAACTGCTAATGTAGCCAAGCACCTTAGACTGTCTCAGAGCATTTTGTATGTTATGGGAATTGCTGGACCTAGTGGAACATGGCAGCAGATGTAGTATATGGGGCTATAGCTGTTTACATTTGATTGGGTGATCCCCATTAGATAAATGATCTAATGTTCACTTGTCATTGACCGACCCACAAAAGACGCAGTTTTCCAAAAAGAACAGCAACATTTCAGTGAGACAATAGAGCTCCCTTCCTGCAGTAGATAAGTGCAAGTAGTTACAGACAGGCTGTTGAATTGTAACTGATATTAACCTTTGCTGTTTGCTCTCTTTTCCCTTCTCTCTCCCTTTCTCTTTCTTCCATTCCTATCTATGGTCTTTATTTCTTTTTTTCATTCCAAATTCTCTATCCCATTTTCTCCATTTACCTGCCATTCTTTTTTCTTTATCTCTTACTCATTTTACTTCTATTTCCCCTGGGTCCACTGTCTTTCTGTTTCTGTCCTTTCACTGCCTTCTGTCGTCCTTTCATGCTCCTGGGCAGATCACAAGCTGGGAGGTAGGCAGTGTTAAACCTTCTCGTATATTCCCTTTGCTTTTCTTTTAACCCACATTAAGCTAACTCCTCACCTCAACTCACTGTCAATGATAACTCTCTACTTATGCAGTAAAAAGGAATAAACATTGACGTAGGTCACAGAGCTTGACCTTTAATGATTAGCCAATGGGAACAGGAGTTCCAGCGGGAGCATAAAACTGATTGGTCACAATAAAATCTGCCAATCGTCTGCCAAAGAATCCTACTGCATAAATAGAACCTGCCCTCGCACAGCACTATGTAATGTCTACCACAAAAGAATTGTTTGAATTTACAAATGATGCATTGTGATCAGTGGTCATTTGCATGGACCTGGCATGTGTTTTATAGCTATTTGTATCTATTTATATATGTTTGTATGAATGAGCACCTGGGGATGTGCATTTCTGATTGGTTTATGTTTGCATTCAGATGTTCTGTATGAATGTTTTTTTAAAATGAATGGGACATGTGAGGACTGTAGTGTATTTATGTGCTTTATGTATTCATACAGATTGCTGCTTACAGATGGATTGGTATAGATCTTCATGCTCCATTGTAAATGTATGTGTTGTTATGTGTTGTATGCTCACACCTTTTCTAACCTTATAGATACACTGCTTTTCTCATAGCATTATAGCATTATAATGGTGTCCGCTGCCCATTTTAATTGTTTCATTTTTATTTTCTGTTTCTTCGTCTCTGGTTTTTCTTTGTGCCGAACCAACTGGATATTCCTGGTAAGTATCTGAAATGTTTATGTGATTCCCATTACTATATTATGTTCCTGTGGCCACACAGAAAGTTAGTGCTACAGTAACCAATCACTTGTCAGCTTTTTACAGGTTTTCTGCAGTTAGAAACCAACAAAACTTTAATTATTACTATTATCATTAGATACCAACAGGGTTATTCAATAAAAGTTCTTATTGTTTAAAATGGTGCTAATTTTGCCCCAACCAATCAGATCTTATTTAACATTTGAAAGCTAACATCTGATTGGGGCAAAATTAGCACCATTTTAAACGATAAGAACTTTTATTGAATCTCCCTGCAAGAGTCTAAATCAGCATTTGCTCATCCCTAATTTATAGGATGCCAGGATTTTATAGATAAATGATAAATGTGGTGTCACCCCTAACCCAGTCCTCCCCCCCACGAACCATGCCCCTATTCATATATAAGCCAATGCCACCCCTACAACCCCTCCCCCCTAAGAATCATGCCCCCATGTATATATAACCCAATACAACTTGTCACACACTGTCACACTTGTCACAGCTGTCACACACACTAATCCACTTCTCTTCTGACACTTTAGATCGCCAGAGGATGTTTGGAACTTATTTCCGTGTTGGTTTTTATGGGTCAAAATTTGGGGACCTGGATGAACAAGAGTTTGTGTATAAAGAGCCGTCTATTACCAAACTGGCTGAAATATCTCACCGCCTAGAGGTAAAGGGCTGGAAATCTATTGTGCATCATCTGTTCTGTGCATTTTTGTAATACAGACTAGTACAGGTGGAATTATGGGAATTTAAGATGAGTGGATGTACAAGTAAGGTCTAGAATCTTTCACAGTGCACATTATTCTTAATCCGGCTTCAGTGGCCTGACTTCTAAGGAACTAGGCTAACTGAGTCGTGCTGGTTGGTTGACAACATTACACGATTAACTTTTGTGCCTTACACTATGTCTGACCATGTGACACCTGGATTGCATCTTTCGCTCTTCTTGTCCCCAGGAGTTCTACTCCGAAAGGTTTGGAGAAGGAACAGTGCAAG
Source organism: Hymenochirus boettgeri (assembly GCA_019447015.1). Taxonomy (NCBI): domain Eukaryota; kingdom Metazoa; phylum Chordata; class Amphibia; order Anura; family Pipidae; genus Hymenochirus; species Hymenochirus boettgeri. Next base: position 258,922,652 of record CM033471.1, on the reverse strand, counting down.
TTGTAAAGGATTCCAATCATGTGGATAAAAGCAAGCTTGACCCAAACAAGGTAAGATAATGCTATGAATAGAGAACTAAAGTGTAATAAAAAGGGGATTCCACCATCTCTAAGGGTTCGTACACACGTATGGTTGTGGCTCGGTTCCAAATCGTACATGTGTACGAACCTTTACTACATTTTTAACTTAAAAAATACACCATTTTGCTCCTTTGCTGCTATAACTAGCTTGTAAGACATCACTGTATACACGATTTGGTGCAGGTTTTTAATTGGCTCCCACGGTTTTATTGAACCCGATTTGCTAAATGCAATCTGACTCTTTATTTTCATGCTAAGCATCATTCGTGACAATTGCATTTTTATTTACACACATTTTATTATCTTTATGAATATGAATTGTTTGCTCCGTCTGCTTATTTTTCTTGTATTTTCTCCCTGCCTGGAGGCTTACGTTCAAATCACATACGTGGAGCCATTCTTTGACACTTACGAGCTTAAGGACCGGGTCACTTACTTTGACAAGAACTACAATCTCCGCACTTTCCTGTTCTGTACGCCATTCACGTTGGACGGGCGAGCACACGGAGATCTGCACGAGCAGTACAAACGCAAGACGGTGCTCACCACATCTCATGCTTTTCCCTACATCAAGACACGTGTCAATGTCCTGCACCGGGAGGAGGTAAGGGAGGGCAGTGGTGGACGAATCGCAGCGGCTTAGCTACAAACTTATGGGGCCCCCAACACTGCCGCAAAAACACCAATCAGCACCGTAAACCAAATAATCATTTCCATAAAAAACATCCAAATTCATCAGTGCTAATTTTGTTAAAGGCACTCATTATAAAGGGGACAAACATACTGTCCCCATACACCTAGCAAAACTATTCAAACGGTATTTCTAAACTAAGACCCTAAAACCTTCCAAAATAACTAACCAACTGGCGCTAGTAAAAGGCTTGGCACACAGAGAGTGGTAAAAGCTTTGTTTATAACGACAGGTAAAATAGTTGGCACAAAGACTGGTTAAATGCTTGTCAAGCACACACTGATGAACTGGTTTGGAAACTGACACTGGTTAAGGGTTGGCACTGCACACATAGACACTAGTTAAATGCTTGGCACACAGACAATGGTAAAAATACTTAGTACATGGACCACTGGTAAAACAGTTGGCACACAGACTGGTAGTTTTGGAACCTTAGCACAAAATGGGGCCCTTTCTTGGACAAGGGCCCCGGTACGGTCGCATCCCCTGCACCCCTGGTAGCTATGCCCCAGACAAATCGTAGCGTTAGGAGCTAGTTAGTCCGTGTGGAAGGTCCTTGGCTAATTTCTTTAGCTGATACCCCTCTGTTTGGGTGTGTTTGCTTGTGTAAGGTGCCTCCCTAACCTTGCATTGGATTAGTGCAAAAGGCCTTTAGTTTTCCCTATTTACTGGCTGAAAAGATGCTATGGTATTATTTGTGTCTAATAATATTTAACCAGGTCAGTACTAATTATAAAGAAGTGGGAAAGGCAGATGGACAATAAAAATTTAAGACCGGAGAAACATGGAGTTTAGATCAGGAAGAGAAACACGGTTTTGTCCTGGTAAACACAGTTCGACTTTGGGCCAATCATTTTAGCCAACAGATGTATCAATCTGCCTGACCAATTGTGAATCCTACTGAAAACCACAGGGTCGGCCATGATTTACCAACATGTCGTCTGAACATTCGGACCCATTATTTTTAGAATATCTCATTGGAAATGGCTGATCTTGTTGGAAAGCAGTTGGCCAATCCAAACAAAAGATTAGGCCATGTGATCGATTGGCCCACAATATCACCCCATGTGTACCAGCCAGGTGACATAGATAGGAGAGAGGTACAAGTGAATAAGGCAGAATAGAGTTATGGGGTGCAAGAAAAACAGTGATTGGTTGAAAGCTGGAGCAGGAAGTTGAAGAAATGAATGACAGATTAATGGTGCAAAATGAAGTGGGAAGGTTATAAAGGGAAGGTTATAAATCTTCTTATCGCGTTAGGTGGTGCTAATCCCAGTGGAAGTAGCTATTGAAGATATGCAGAAGAAGACCCAGGAACTGGCGTTTGCAACTCACCAGGACCCAGCTGATGCCAAGATGCTCCAGATGGTGTTACAGGGCTGTGTAGGCACTACTGTCAACCAGGTAATGGCAGAAGGCTGACTTTGTTAGTCCTTTAAAACACCTTTACTGGTAAGCACCATTTATATAAGTTACTATTTCCTTACCAAACAGATGAAACCAATTAGTAAAACGATCTATTTAAAGGGTAACTGTGGTCTCAAATTCTATTACTTCCTGGTTGAACTCTTAATGTTTTTAGCCATGTGACCAGCTTGTAGTCATGTGACCAACCTGTCTGCATTAATAGGCTCCCCTTCTCAACTGTCAATTTTTTCCTTAGGTACTTCCTGATTTCCCCAGCAATAAGTCTCAACTGAGCATGCTTCTCCCCCGGGGGGGGAAAGGGCCGGCAGAGGTCAGGTAAATGTCACTCAACCTACTGGAAGCAGGCAGTTTGAACATTCACCCCAATGTAATTTCTCACAGGCTCCAGCCAGAGGTGTGATTGTTGGCTCAGTGTAAAGGAAATACTACAGGCTTTCATTTAACCCTAACTTGTTTTGAGACCACAGTTGCCCTTTAAATGTTTTTTGTTTTTTTTTATTTATTTTTTGTCATTCCCCTTTAGGCCTTTATTTAACTGACTTTGAATGTGTTTCCTTGTTTCAGGGTCCTTTAGAGGTAGCCCAAGTGTTTCTGTCTGAAATTCCCAAAGACCCTCGTCTTTACCGACTCCACAACAAGCTGCGTCTGTGCTTCAGAGACTTCACTAAGAGGTGGGATCAGGAGATGAGATAGAGCAGTGTGCAGGAAGGGAGATTACCAGGAGGGGTCTCTGAAAGTGTGATTAGTTGCTGTGTAATAATTCTGTGGTCATGTGACATGTTGGCTTTGCAGGTGTGAAGATGCCTTAAAGAAGAACAAAACTCTGATTGGTCCAGATCAACGGGAATATCACCGTGAGCTGGAGAGGAACTACCAGCGTTTGAGGGAAGCTCTTGCGCCATTAACATCCCGCCGGATCCCTCAACTCTACAGTGACTTGCTGCCCCACACCAGCGCCAGGTATTCATCTAATTACCACATACCAGATAATATGCGGAGTGCATTGCCTTATACACACACACACACACACACACAAAAGTTCTGTGCTACCAATGAAACAAATGCTGGAAAGGGTAGAGCTGCACCTGCTTACTGTCACAACTAGGGGCATCGGAAACCTTGCCTCTAATTTCTGGGTTCCATTGATGATTCAGTGGTTTCAGACTCCTCTATTAAATAACAATTTGTTATAGGTGAGAATTCCAAGTGCACCCTGGGTAATTGGCAACCCCTTTATTACGTTCTATATTTGTTTATTCTCTCATTTTCGTGTATAGTCTGAAGCTTGATTTCCACATCACTCAAACCTTTTCCTTTTATTCTATTATACATGATAAAATTCTGTTTGATAGTTGGTCTGTTCCACATTAGGAAATAAAAGGGCCGTCCGCGAGTAGCAATATCACAGGGATTTAGATATAATGGTACAGGGAAGGTACCACTACTGTGTCTGTGGGGGTGTCCAGCTATCACAGGGGTGTACAAAAGGGATAATGAAGTTTGGATTGAATCCCCTCTCAGTTTATGTGGTTAAACTGTTCAGACTCCCTATAGGCTGCCATAAGATTGTAAGAGGCAAGCACAGCTCACGGGGGTTGTTCATATTAGAAATGGGGAAAGTAAAAAGAAGGGTGGGAGGGAAGGGGGTAAAAATAGGAATGAGCAATTTGGAATGTAAAATAATTGTAGGAAGGAGGAAGTTACAGTTCGGTATCATGGGGTTTTAGACAGCGTGTCACTCTTTCCTTTATAGGGACTCTTCGAACCGATCAAGCCGAACTGACGTCTGAGACACTGTGTGCCTTACTATGAATTTACGTTGGTAAATACTAATGAACTTGGACTTACAGCACAAACTGCAGAAACTCACTTGGCGACACTATGCTTATTGCCCACCAGAGTCTTAATGGCACGGGGAGAGTGTCTGGGTCATTTATCCCATTCAAGAAGCCAAGCAGGATTCCTCTTTTGCATGTTCCCTTTCTGTGCTGTAACCAGTGAACTAAAATAGAGGGAATTTAAAGGGATTAAACAGACCACAAAACTGGGAAGGAGATGAACATGGACCATGGAGGCCCGGGCAGGTGACAGAAGGGATGATGACCCTAAATGTGGACATAATTCAATATGGCCGACTTTAATTACGGCTAATTTACCCCACTGTGACAGTTGGCACAAAGCACAAAGACCTTTTACTAAATGGTTCCGATAAGATGTTGAATGGCACAGGTGCCGGATATTTCCTATTAAATGAAAGAATGATTTTTCTCATATTTTATATATTTATGGGCATGATAATAATGGCTGCTGTAGCAGCATCTCAGATGTCAGGGTGGGTTAACTGAAAAATAACCCTTTGGGCGCCACATGGTTAATAATGCACTGATTTCTCTTTCTTATGTTGTATATCCATTGCTCTTCTTCATCTGTAATTGTTCCTCACGTTTCTGGTCTCCATGTTTGTCCTTTTGTCCATAACAGTCCCATCCTGCCCCACGGTCACAGTTAGTCTCCAGTCTGTCTGTCAATCATCGTTGTCCTGTTAATATGCAATTTAAGTTATTCTGTCCCAAGTATCACTGTAGGCCGTGACGTCCTGTAGTATCACTGTTTCTCCTCCAGCATAGTAACATTCACTAAGGGTTAGGCCACACTGCTGCGTTTTTTTTGCGCTTGCGTTTTTAAAAAATCATTGAAAACGCGGCAACGCAAAAAAACACGCGTTTTTTGGTGCGATTGCGTTTTGCGTTCTGCATTTTTAATCGCAATCGCATGCGATTTCCTATACTTATTGAAGAAATCGCAAGCGCAAACGCAACAAAATCGCACATGAAATCGCATGCGATTGCATTTGCGTTTGCGTTTCAGTGTGGCCTAGCCCTAAGTTGGATTTTTAACAGTCATTATGCCTGAGCTGCTGTTCTACTGACACCAACTGTTTGTCAGTGTCACTGCCACTTCCTGATGTCATACACCCTATACTTCCTCTTCCTGTTTTGTCACACAGCATAACCATTGCTTTCTGTTTGTTACAGAAGCTGCACACATGAATGTCATTTCCTTTTTGTCACAGATTAGACACTGTTAATATCACTTCCTATTTTGTTGCAGTGTCAATATCACTTCCTGTTCTGTCTTGGCGTCCCTTCCTGTTGGTTACATGGTGTCATTGTTACTTCCTGTTTATAAATGTGGCTTGCTGTTGTCGGCATCAGTTTCTGTTCTGTTGCAGTGAGTGTGATTTCCTGTTTACTAAAGCGCCACTGATACATCCTGTTCTTTCGCAGTGTCGCTTCCTGTTTGGGACAGTGCCATTATTACTTTTTGTGCAATTGTACAGCATTAATACTGTCACTTCCTATTCTGCTGCATTGTCTCTGTTACTTGCAATTCTGTATCTTAAAGGGACACTATATTGAAAAAATGACTTTGCCTCACCTTAAAGAACAACTCCTCCATCATAAGAACATCTATTAGAAAGAATGGCCTCTTTAAAATATGTTGATATATCATAGTTTGTCCTATGAATTCATTACTGTATGCCTGCTATGCTTCTGGATGCTTCATGGAAACTGAGCAATTTAGAATCCTGTACTGAGCCTGGGCATGCTCAGAAGAGGCAGCTAGGGGATTAACATTCAGTCATTGGCTGTGATATATATATAGTACTATAACACTACTGGGGTGCCTGAAGTTTCCTGGACATCGGTAGCCATTTGGATACAGGTGGCTCTCCACCTGTTTTGGTCCAAAAAAACCAAACCACCCTCTTTTTTTTGAGTCTTAAAATTGCATCTGTACTTCAGAAACTGTGATGGCCTAGGGCAGGGTTTATCAAAGGGTGTGCCGGGCAGGGTTGCCAGGCATCCCTATTTGGATGGAATTCCCCCGACAAAATCCAGAGTCCCGCAGTGAGGGCTGAAATCCCGTACAGAGACCAGCCCCGCCCAGTTATGTCCACTCTCACCCATTTACGCCCCTAACTCTGCCATGCCCCATTCCGCCCACTGGGGCGTCACGGCCCCTCCCACTCAGGGGGCGGCCAATATCTGGCAACCCTGCTGCCGGGACACACTGGCATAACTTCAAAGAGCCAGAGATGTGCCTTAGAATTTTTGGTAGTGTAAATATTTTCACCAGCATAATTTACATTTTTGTTTTTCTACATAAAATATGTTTTATGATAAAATTTCAACACAGTCAATGTAGTGTAACAACACACTACATTGATTAAATATAAATACTCTGTAAAGTGCATGAAATACGGGTAATTACAACATTAAGAACACAGGTGTGCCTTGAAAAGATTTTGCATTGCCAAGTGCGCCATGATCTTAAAAAGTTTGAGAACCACTTGGCTTAGCAGATAGGATGTTCTCTTCACTTGTTCACTGTCACTGCCTGTTCATTTACACAGTCGTTGGCACATCTTATTTTTTTAACAGTGTTACTGTCACTTTGCTGTCTGTCACCTTCTGATCTTTTGCAGACTGTCACTTCCTGTTCTGTTGCACACTGTCACTTCCTGTTCTGTTGCTCATTGTAACTTCTTGTTATACTGAACAATGTCACTTCCTGTCCCGTCACATTGTTACCAGCTGACCTTTTTTCACATTGTACTGTGATATAATTGTTCTTTACTGATGTTATATGGATTTACTACATGTATATTTGTACAAAATTCTATTAAACACTAATTAAACGGTGAATGACATTTTCAGGCTTTATTCACAACGTAAACACGCAAAGAAATGCTGTTTTTTTCAGGGGTGGTTAGTTTATTTTCTGGTACATTTGCATTTTTTGCTGTTTGATGTGGCGAACATTTCATAAATGTAGATCACACTGTAAACACTAGAGGGCACTCAATCTTTGTTCAGACAAGGAACAGCCTGACCGTTCCTCCTAATAGTTATAAATAACAACTACAGAAATAGTAGATAAATAAGGCTCAGACTGTTAAATAAAACTATTCCAACAGATTTCACTGAACACATCCATATAAACACCGTTGTAGGCTACGCGTAACAATATAATTACCAGGGTACAAGATTTTGACTGAATCGTAACGTTCCAACCAATCATAAAATTGATAGGAGAACAGACCCACCAATAAGTGTAGTTTTTATACCATTTAGTAAATGTAGGTCACTGTCTGCAACGGAAAACTATCTTTCAATAGCAAGATCTCAGGGAACTTAAAGGACAACTAAAGCCTCAGAACAACAATGAATTAGAAGACCGAGCACCTTGACAGAAAAGCAGTAACCTTTGTCTCTCACATTTGGATGCGGTTGCTGGGGAATTTACCTTTCTAACATGGGATCTGTGCTTTATTTCCCAGCATTCCAGTGTTACACAGTTTGGTCAATGAGTGTTTTTTTTTCTTTGCACATGCCCTGTCCTAAGCTGCTGTCATGCTCACATGCATATAGTCCAGATAAGACAAGGTGAGGTCAGGAGATGTGCACAGACACAATTATCTTATCCAGTTATCCTTATCTTTAGGGGATTACATTTATTTTACTGCCATTTATGGGAATAGTAATTACAGTTTGTGAGCAGGTGGCAAGTTGGGTGGAGGTGGCAGGTGTATGGGTGAAGGTCCATCAAAATCACCAGTGCAGGTCACTATAACGGGATAAAGCTTCCAGATGTGTTAGCATTAAATCCACATTTGCACCAACACATTTGTGGATTGTCTAGAAAACTCACAATGTAACATTCTGGAATGAATTGTTTCCCATAGAACTTTCTTAGGGATGAGACATTAATCCCGGGCACGTTCTAAATATCCACATTCATGAAGCTAATTGAGTGATAACTGGCACACGGCTCTAGGCCTTTCTGATGGCTTTTAGAACAGCTGTTCTGTTTGTCTTCTCATTACTGCGACACATGTTCTATAATGGGATTTGGGTGACAGATCTATATAGAAAATAATCTGTGCTTGGGAAATCTCCCATGAAAAGTTACTGCCTATTATAACTCCGTGTTGTGCGATTGACTTAATTCAATGAAATGTCTATTTCTTCATCCTGAAACAGTAAAGGGTTTGCGCCTGTCTGGATACAAAGCTGGAAGCACATGTCTCTCTAGGATGTCATTGTTATTGGATGTCAAATGCAGTCCAGCCCTGATAATTACATTTATTAAAGCTGGGTACACACATTACTGATAACGGGCCAATCGGTAATGTGTGTACATCCGTAACAACCATTTTCGCCATTGAAAACGGTCCTTACGAAAGGAAAATTTCCTTCCGCTAAATTATAGGGAGTCGTCTCAGATCGTCATCTGGTCATTATACTTTATATAGGGGCAATGCTTGTGACTGTAGCCACATCTTTCAAAGGTAAAAGACAGAATCTTACAAATTGTTACTGTGTGTCACTCAGAAGTGCACTATTCCTACAGGAGCTATACCTTACCTCTCCCGTTCTTCAATTCATTTAGAAGGAGCCAGAAACCAAGAGAGGAAATTTACCTTGCACACGATCTACCACCGGCTCCACTGACAGGTCCCGACCACTTCTGGATTCAGTTTAACTATAGCTCCCATTATAGTGCACGCGCTTTAGTTAAATTGGTACATTAGAACTTACCTCCTGACCAATCCTGCGACATTCACTGGGTTTTTCAGGAAATGGATGGGCCAGGTGGGATCATATGCGAAAAAGATTGGGACAGGCTGTTCTTAAGAATTGATTGTGGGTTTGGAGGTAGGAGTGTCATCCAATAGGCAGATGATCTGGAAACCCTGAGAAGAGGTGGCCACATTATTTTTCTCATGCAATGTATATGCTACTGATTACTTATATGTATAGTACCAATTACTTTATGTATATAGTGTATAGTACTGATGACCTATGTATATATAGTACCGATTACTAATGTATATATAGTACCGATTACTAATGTATATGTAGTACCAATTACCTATTTATTTATAATACTGATTACATATGTATATATAGTACTGATTACTGTATATACTGTAGTACCAATTACCTATTTATATGTATAGTACTGATTACTTATGTATGTATACGTGTTACCGATTTCCTATTTATATATAGTACTGATTACTTATGTATATATGCACTGATACGTATGTTAATTACTGTAATACCGATTACTTATGTATATATAGTACTGATTACTTAGTATATATACTGTAGTACCACTTAGTATTTATATAAGTACTGATTACTTATGTATATATACTGTGGGTACCGATTACCTATTATATATAGTACTGATTACTTATGTATAAATTGTACTGATTACTCATGTAATATTGTACTGATTACCGGTACTTATGTATATATACTGTAGTACCGATTACTTATGTAATATATATACTGATTAATATTATATATAGTACTGTTTACCGGTACATGTATTTATACTGTAGTACAGATTACTTATTTATGTATAGTACTGATTACTATATGTATATATTACTAATTACCTATTATATATAGTACCGATTACTTATGTATATATAGTACTGATTACCTATTATATATTAGTACCGATTACGTATGTATATATAGTACTGATTACCTATATATATATATATATATATATATATATATAATATATATAATATATAGTACTGATTACTTGTATATATAGTAATGATACCTATTTAATATAGTAACGATTACTATGTGTATATACGTAACAATTTCTTATGTATATATGTTACTGATTACTTATGTTTATATAGTACTGATTACGGTACTTGTGTATATACTGTAGTAGTGATTACTTATGTATATATAGTACTGATTACCTATTTATATATAGTACTGATTACTTACGTGTATAGTGTACTGATTACCTATTTATATATAGTACTGATTACTTATGTATATATAGTACTGATTACTTATGTATATATACTGTAGTACCGATTACTTATGTATATATAGTACTGATTACTTATGTATATATACTGTAGTACCACTTACCTATTTATATATAGTACTGATTACTTATGTATATATACTGTGGTACCGATTACTTTTTATATATATAGTACTGATTACTATGTATATATTGTACTGATTACTTGTGTATATATATAGTACTGATTACCGGTACTTATGTATATATACTGTAGTACCGATTACTTATGTTATATAATACTGATTACTTATTTATATGTAGTACTGTTTACCGGTGCTTATGTATATACACTGTAGTACTGATTACTTATGTATATATAGTACTTATTACCGGATACTTGTGTATATATACTGTAGTACCGATTACTTATTTATATATAGTACTGATTACTTATATATATATAATAGTACTTATTACCTATTTTATATGGTACCGATTACATATGTATATATAGTACTGATTACCTATTTATATATAGTACCGATTACTTATGTGTATATAGTACCGATTTCTTATGTATTATTGTACTGATTACTTAGTTATATAGTACTGATTAGGTACTTGTGTATATATACTGTAGTAGCGATTACTTATGTATATAGTACTGATTGCCTAATTATATATAGTACTGATACTTATGTATATATAGTACAGATTACCTATGTATTATAGTACCGATTACTTATATATATAGTAGATTACTATATATATATAGTACTTATTACCTATTTATATATGGTACCGATTACAATGTTATATAGTACTGATTACCTAATTATATATAGTACCGATTACTTATGTGTATATATAGTAACGATTTTCTTATGTATATATTGTACTGATTACTTAGTTTATAAGTATGATAAGGTACTTGTTATATATAGTAGTACGATACTTATTATATATAGTACAGATTACCTATGTAATATAGTACCGATTATTATGTATATATAGTACTTATTACGGTACTTGTGTATATATACTGTAGTACCGATTACTTATTTATATATAGTACTGATTACTTAATATATATATATCACTATTACCTATTTATATGGTACCGAGTACCATGTATATATAGTACTGATTACCTATTTATAATAGTACCGATTACTTATGTGTATATATAGTACCGATTTCTTATGTATATATTGTAATGATTACTTAGTTTATATAGTACTGATTAAGGTACTGTGTATATATACTGTAGTAGCGATTACTTATGTATATATAGTACTGATTGCCTAATATATATAGTACTGATTACTTATGTATATATAAGTACAGATTACCTATGTATATATAGTACCGATTACTTATTTATATATAGTACTGATACTTATTATATATAGTACTTATTACCTATTTATATATGGTACCGATTACAATGTATATATAGTAATGATTACCTAATTATATATAGTACCGATTACTTATGTGTATATATAGTACCGATTTCTTATGTATATATTGTACTGATTACTTATGTTATATAGTACTGATTAAGGTACTTGTATATATACTGTAGTACGATTACTATGTATATAAGATTACCTTGTATATATAGTATGATACTTATGTATATAGTACAGATTACCTATGTTATATAGTACATTACTTTATAGTAGATTACTGTATATATAGTCTGATACTTAAGTATATTAGGATCTGTGCTGTTTACTGGGCACTAGGCAGCTGCCTATGTTGCCATAATAGATGATCCTGCTCTGCACAGGCAGAGACAGACAAAAAAACATTTTGTTTGCACACAAAGCCTGGCCATGTACAGCAATACTATACGGGAATATACAGAATATCATTTACTCACATGCGTTGAAGTGTACAGACATAAACCGTAGAGTTCAAGCTCGCACAGATCACTGAACATACGGATACAATTGAATTAACTGATAAAAAATAATTGTTATTCTCGTGCCAATACGCAGCTATAATGTGTGCACTATAGGTCATTCCCCGCGCATCAGTAAACACGGATACCGTATGATTTAGTCATTCACAGACCAGTGCAGGCGGACAGTCCTATCCACATTAAACACTGTCTAGTTCATGCCCAGGTATAAGGTGTATCGTGTTAGCCGCTAGGACAGGCCGGGGATACGAATTGTTGGTTTGCTTAATATTTAATGCAAGCTTTCGAGAGAACGTCGGATGAAATTAATGCTAAAATGCCATAAACCGTATGTATCGGTTTTTCTGCGGCTGCACAGGTTGCGGAATAAAAAGCACGGGTTTCGTGCTTTATAACGGATATTTGTATTTTAACTAACGCATCCTAAAATAATGCCCATGGTGGGGATTATAGAGGACCGCTGATCGCCTGTTGTTTTCGGATGCTTCCGACCAGACATTTATACGATTTGGATGAACGGTCGGATGTTGGTCACGGCTGCCACGAAGCCATGCCATTTTTTTGCCACAATCGACAGAAAACTTGATAATGTGTTTACAGCCAAGTCTCTTATATGGCTAGGAAGCTATTCTCATGCATTAACAAATTTACAGAGATTATTAATTCATTCACACTAATCATGTACAGCAGTGTGTTTATGTACAGCGTCATTCATTCATGCATATATCATTGCAAACGGGCAGCTTATCTAACAACACACACAGATGATTGGACAACACAGGCTGTCTATGTACAGTATTACAGTCTGGGTGGATATCTTTTAAGAGAGTAAGGCTGGTTGGGGGGGTGGAGAGAGGGGAGGGGGTCCTAGTTAGAGGGAGAGTTTGGGATCTCAGTGGATGTTGAGAGTCAGACAGAGGAGGAGGAGAAGGTTAGGGGGATCTGCCTTTACACAATCCAGTGGTGGGAGAAAGTCTGGGGTAAGTCTGAACAGCACTAGGGTAGACATTGGGAATTGGGGGGGTTCTATCCGATACCCAGAAGAGTATATATGGGGGGGTGGTAAAGTCCAGTTGGATCTTTCTATGTGTTTCCAGCCCTTTAAATAGGATGAAGTTCTGGTTATAGACCGCTAACTAGAGCAGATGTTTGAGCTGCAGCACTGGGTGTTCAATGTTCTGCAGGAAGGGATGGCAGAATGTTACACTGGGACTGGGGGAGGGGGGAACAATATTTACCCCAAAGGTGCACCCTAATACTAAAAAATGCCACATAAAATACCCCCCATCCTCTACAGTCCCATTACAACTGGTATGGTCCATGCAATGATGTGCAGAAAGGAATGGCAAGCGCTTCCACTGGGACTGGGGGGGAGGAAACTTTACATTAACCCCCAAACGACTTGCATTACATGCAAAGCCCCCTTTACCATGGTCCTTGCATATTCTATTATCATTTTACCCAGTCTATCTATCTATCCATCATCTATCTTTAGAAACTGATGATACAACATTCACTGGAACAATGACCCCCAAACACTAAAAAAAAACAAATTAAAAATAAAGCGTTCCGATTTATGTCAATCCAACAAGGGTTAACATGGCCCAGTCCACAAACCTACAAATGAATCCATGGATTATAGAGTTTTGAATACTTACAATTCCCAGAGGGGATGATGGGAAATGTAGTTTAATGACAGCCTTGTGTGGAGTAATCAGCGCCTGTGATAATAGTTCATACATAGTGTGGAAAAGGAGTTGATAAGTTTGTCAATGAAAAAATAACTAAAGTAAAATGTGACCGAACATTCCGAGCAGTAAAACGCCTTAAGATCTGTGTTTAAAGAATGAAAACAGTGGCTGTTGCGGTTACTTTGCCATTGAACCACAAGAGCTGACGCTCTGTAACGTTCTGGGAATAGTGGTAATGGTGGGATAGGAATTTTTATTCCCCCCACCACACACACATACACAAGGGGGGAGTATCTGCCAGAAGGTTTTTATAAATTCCAGATTTCCCCACAGAGCTTTCATAGACCCACCCTGGCAAGCAAACAGGAGAGATGGTGTGTGAGCTGCGTTTAGGGTGACTGAGCGCGCAGTCACCTACTGTGCTTATCATCCTGTATGCGAACATTGAGTATTCAGCTGTATCTTGTTTTTTATGCGGCCTGTGGGTTGTGTTCCCCTTTAAATAAACACCAGGTATTGGCGCATGCTGTCCAACTTTTAGGCTAATGCAATGATGGGATGGACAATCTACAAACATGAATTAATATGAAACCAGCATTAAGTAAAGGTATTATTTATTTTTTAAATGTTCCATTGTTATCATTATGTAAGTATCTTAAAGAACAACTATACTGTCCCAATTCACCACTCCCCTCCCCAAATAGTATCTAGGGTAAGGAACAAGAGGTTTACTTTAGTTCACCATACTATGATTTTAATTCCAGCTTGTAATGCCACTCTGGCTCCGCCCCCTCTCACGTCTGGGACTCTTCCCGATTGTCCAATAGGAAGATGCACTCTTGCAGAGTTGCACACAGCGATGGGGTGGAGCCAGACCAACATTATGAGCCAGATATTAAAGTCATAGTTTAGGGGAACTAGAGTAAACCCAGTGGGTAGGGCTAGAGTTTAGGTTATTATGTACTAATAGGAAAGGGGGGTTGCCCCCTGTAGTTCTCCTTAATCAAACAATGTGAACGATAGAATTATAGTGAATATTTAGAGTGGATTTCCTATAATTTAGAACATTCACTGTCAAATTAAAATAGGGCGAATGTGCCCCCAAATGTAATCAATGAGGGGCACATTATGTATGTAGAATAAAGCTGACATTACACTACAAAACTTACCAATTTGTGATGTTTGGTCACCAGCCTTGGCTGATGATTTCCTGTCAGCATTCGATTGCAAAATATTAGGGAATATATGGCGAGCATAAAGATATTACCAATATCTCTTATAATGTATATTAGACAGTTTTACTTTGGCAATTTTTTTCAATAGTGTCTCTATAACATTTAAGGGTGACTATTTTAAGAGTGAATAATGCTAAGGAGACAAATTGCCACAGTCTATGGGGGCACAGAAGGGCACGCACAGGTGAGGGCTGCAGCGGAAACATCTTGCCACAAGTAATGCAACTGCCCACATACTGAGTGATATAAATCACTCCCCCCAGTCTTCCCCAGTAGCAATTACCGGCTGATGGAATAGACTTTAGGGCTAGGCGTTTGCGCCCGCGATTCGTGCTCGACGTTTGCGCCCGCGATTCGTGCTCGCCTTTGCGCCCGCGATTCGCGCTCGCGTTTGCGTCCGCGATTTTCGCTAAAATGGAAATCGTGGGAACGCAAAAATTCCCGCGATTTCCGATGCGCATGCGATTGCGCGTCCGTTCGCGTTATGGTAACGCATGCGTTCACCATTTTTGGTGCGTTAACGCATGCGTGTCCATAACGTGAAAAGGCGAAAACACATGCGCAAACCGCGAGCGCGAAACGCGCAAGAATCGCGTGCGATAACGCTCGCGATTTTGTGCGCGATTCCTGTGCGTTGCAGTGTGGCCTCACCCTTAAGGGGCAGCCCTCGTCGTATTTTTAAAATGAACTACGGATCAAATGTCTGGGTAAAACTTTATATTGCTGGAAATGTTTAGCAATATAAACTTCCTAAACACTTCCTGCTATTGCTAGCAGTAGCCATGTGACCAGTCTCTGCTGCATTAATAGGCTCCTGTCTTTCCCAGCATTAAGTCTTAAGTGAGCATGCTCAGCCCCTGGCGACAGTGGTGGAGCAGAGGGTAGGTGATGTCACTCAAGTGCTGGAAACAGGAAGTTTGAACATTATCCGCAATTTTATTTCTCACAGGCTGCAGCCAGAGATGTGATCCAGGGCAGACGGCAGACTTTAATTCAACATAACTTCAATCTAGTACACAAAACCTAATGCTTAGTTTATTGTTTCGAGGGAGCTGCTCTTTTTTAGAAATGTCCCAGCCACTATAAAAGGAGGGAAACCCCCATACTAACATGGTATAATAATAATAATAATAGGATAATGTATAGAAAGTTGTGTGTGCAGGCAGGTAGGGAGAACATCTGGAGAGCAGAGTTTGGGTAAGGGCTACATCCACCCTTTTTTTTATAATGTGAGACTTTGAGAGGGATGGGGAGGGTAATGGAAAGAAAAGGTTGAGGGAAAGGAAGGGAAATGGGGTGGGGAGATCACTGTAGAACGAGGGGAGGCTTAGAAAGAAAACAACATTTTGTAGAAGGAAGAAATCAGATCCTGAAGTGGGTGAGAAATATCCGAGAGTAAAGGGTGGGAGAAAGATAATATGGGGGTGGATGGGGAGAGCAGTTAAAGAGTGAATGGGACAATATGGAGTTGGCAGATGTATTAAACAACTGTTCAGGGGTCTATAGGTTCCTGGTGCTTTACCTGAATAGCCCAGTGGGCCGTATTTAGAAAGCAGCAGTATCAGCTTTGGGCTGTATTTATAAACCCGCTAATTTACCTTACTGTGGTATTGTATGGCGATCTGTATCTTATAACGCTGTGGTTGATTGACCGGAATCTAAAATACAGATGTGCTCCTAAAGGTGCGATATTGCCAAATAGCGCAGCTCAAGGGTGTATAGGTAAACGATGGTGGAGGTGCGCTCTTTCCAACTTGTGGGTGCAGACACCTCGGGGTTCTTCCCTCGGGAACCAGCAGTATCACAGAAAGTAAGAAACTGAGGGTCGCACACCAAATGATAAGTCAATTTATTGTGAACCACACATACAAGTAACACAAAGTTTCAGGGGATGCCCCCTTCTTCAGGTGAAGGGGGTATCCCCCCAAAACGTTGTGTGATTCACAATAAATTGACTTATCATTTGGTGTGCGACCCTCGTTTCTTACTTACTCAAAGGGTCGTATCCTTCCTTAAATAAGGAGCATTAAATAACACTACGGTTGGTACTCCCTAAGAATACCGCTCCCTCCGTAAGGATACCGGAGCACGGACTGTACATACACACAGAAATGACCACAGTCTGTGGGGATCAATAGGAAAGAACAAACTGGACTCTAAAGAAAAAACATGAACCTTGTGTTTTCCCTTAGGGAATAAGGCTCGGGGCAGTGCTAGGCCTTTAATATAAACACACGGCCATATTGCCAAGCTGGTAGTAATTATGTTAATGTAGGAGTGGGAAATGTCACACACTGAATATTTGTTTTTAAAGGACAAACTCACCCTCATAAGAACATTGTTAGAAAGATGGCCTCTTTAAAATATGTTGATTATAATAGTTTGTCCTATGAATTATTTATCTTATATTATTATTCATTACTGTGTGCCTGCTATGCTTTGGATGCCTCATGGAAACTGAGCAATTTGAAAACCTCTACTGAGCCTGTACAGGATTTCAGGTTAGACTATATATTTCAGATTTCAAACTATGTTTACTGTTGGGGGGTGATTTACCTGTATGTAAGTTTTCATTTTGGGTCTGGACTTGCCCTTTAATTCCATTAAGATTATCACCTGCCAGGAATTGTGGGTAACAGTAGAACCTGATATTACCTCATTGTGACAAGGAGTTTGTTCATCATAGAAGATAACAGGACGGTAGTGTGCAGGGGCCAAACCACAGGTCTATGGGGGGATATAAAAACATTGCTAGTTAATCATGTCAGACACATATCGAGAACAAATATCCGTCAAGGTTTATAATATGCTGTTTATTTACGTTTGCTTTTGTCTAACTTTACTATGTAACGAGATGGCTAGATTGAATGCTGTTGACTGATAAATCAAGCAAGCATGCTGCTATAGTTCATGCCATTCTTAGCCACTAGAGGGCACTAACTGTTTATAATATATGATGTGATGCCAATCCCTATGATAAAATTATGTGCAAAGGAAGCAAACAGATGATTTTGCGATGGGGGCAACTTGGGCAATTGCCCAAATTGCTGATGGAACTTTGTAAGTCACTAGCACATTGTCATAGCCATTGCCTCTATCTTTTGGTCATGGTCAGCTGAAGAGCTGAAGCACAGATGGGCTATCGAATGGCCATCCACATGGCTACTACCAGTGCAATTAGAAAGGTAGAACGCAGCACTGCAGTCAGGGTTGGTTGGTGATGTAAAGTTACTTTAAAATGGGGAATTCCTGACCATGTAACTGTATTTATCTTTTCACATCCTTTAAGCCAATCAGCATATGGGGTAGTATTATGCCAACCTGCAACCAATCCGTGAATTAGCTCAGGCTTCCCCATAGCAGGCAACATCTACACATACTTTATTAGCGATAATGAAACGGGTGAGTTTCCTCTGACATCGGTTCTGCGGAATCTATTGCATTTCCCAAAATCAGATTCAATCCCAATTGAATCAAAGATTTCTTAACCGAAAGTTCCGAATCGAAAGCAGATTCATCGCTAATTCTAATAGGTTTACACCTCGTTCTCACATCTCTGTTAATGAGACATTCTAATTCTGTTCGCCCGAACCGTATTCGTGTTACGGTCTCTATATGAAGGGGGGGATGGGTTGTAGAAAAAGAACATTTCATATTTTAAACAAACGAGACCCCCATCTAGAGACGGAAGGGGCCAGAGGGTTGAAGTAACTTTCCCTGATTCGTATTCCCCCTCCTATGAGTTTATTGTGATGGGAATAAATGAGTCATACAAGGACGATGAGAAATAGTGTGAAGACTAAAGGGAAAATAAGACGGGTGGGGGAGTGACATGACGGGTATGAAGGGGGGAGAACATAGAGTAGATGGATGAGATGGGGCACAATGAAATAAGGGGAGGGGAAATATAAAGTATTGCCAGTATGGTAAAGACATCATTCCCATAATGCACTGTAAAGATAGAAAAGTCGCATAACGTCTAGGTGGCGAAGGGCCTGATTGAATATAGGAGAACACCCAGTTTTAACGTTAGGTCTAATAAAAAGGGCCCCCAGTCTATTTTACATATGGAATCTGATGCTATGACTTTTCCATATCATTTCTGGATGTGTTCTTTCATTTGGACTGGTGGTACAGGGATGGTCGTACACTCAACATTAGGGCAACCATCAGAAGGCTTATACATAAGGCCTACCAGCATGGCTAGTTTTCCTGAGTTTGCAGGAGGTAGTTAATATGCAGGTCCCATTGGTGATTTGACATGGACCCTTTTTTCTGTGTATTTTATTATTCTGACCAGGAATCTCTTTTCCATACACTCCAGAACTACATCTCCCGCAGCCTTAGAAAGGTGAGGGCAGCGATCTGGTAACAGCTGCGGTGGTTGAGTACCCCTGTAGAGTCAGCCTGGAAGCAATCAAGTCAAATATTATATAGTATGGCACTAGCAATCCCAGAAACAAATGACTTCACATGTCCCAAACAAGGCGATCCTATAGTGTGCACCGCCCTGGGGCGTTTGGAATGTTTTTGCGTAGAGTAAGGATTTGATGTGGCAGTGCAGGCCCAAAGAGCGATACATGGAGGAGTCTTATCAGCCAAGGGCAGAACTACCATTCCCAGAAACCTCTGCTAGAAACAGACCTGCTACAAATGATCCCTGACATAGTTAGTGAGAGATCAAAGGTCAGCAAATCGGATGGTTCATTGGCATCCTGAATTCCTGATCTAATCTTCGCACTCCTGGCTGATCCCTGATTTTGTTTTTAAAACACCCCTCCCTGTCACATACACATATACACAAATGCACACACTGAAAGCATCTCCAGTGTCCAACTGTAGATCGGCTGCGCCCTGTTAACACACTACCCCAGGTAACACAATATCACAGAACTAGAGATGGCTGCACTTTAAAAAGGAAATAAAGCGCATGTGCTGACAAATCTCCTGCACATCAGTCTTAGTTCTATGACACACACACACTATTCCAACCCAGTCCCCTCTTCTCTGGGTACCAGACGCTTTCCAGCTGTTGGTCTGTACACAGAGTCTCAGGTTACTGGGTTTCCCCTCCCAATCTGTCATCACAGATATTCTATGGCAGGGGCTGGTATAAGTAAACACGGAGAGCGGTTTGTGGATAACGGTTAGTAGTAACACAGATTGGCCACACAATGATTTTCCTGACTGACAGACTACAGATCGATTAAACAAAATGGCAGATGTCGTCGGGGGTACTGCTGATATTTCGGTGTGACGGTCCAGCGGTCCATTAAAGAACGATATGCCTAATAACTCAATTTTAGCGAAAAAAATATATTGGAAGTAATTTTGCTCGATTGGCTATTTGCCCGGGGCCGATTGGTCTGAATAATCGTCCCCGTGCAACAAATCCATTGGCAGAAAACACGTGCATGGTGCAGTTTGTGTCATACACTGATAGTGGTGACACATGCAGGGCGATGTAATAAAAGTTCTTATCGTTTAAAAATTAGCACCAATTGTACCATTTTAAAGCTTAGATCTGATTGGTTGGGGCAAAATAGGCACCATTTTAATAATAGTTTAATAATTAGCTGTGCAAATTGGTCAGGATTTCAAGCAAACTTCCAGCATCTATTTGGAGCGACCAATCCTGCTGTCTGTTAAAGTCTGCAGTAGTATTTGTAATTTACTGATCATTTGCACCTACTGGGTTTTACTTAATTAATACCACCTTAATGACCAAAATATCACCGCAAGCAGTTGATTGGGACATATAAGCCGGTGTACACCAGCCCATTGGAAAGAGGTTCCGTGTCTGATGTGCTGACATTAAACTCTGTTGGGCTGTGCAATAAGATGTGTGAGTGTTTGCCAGTGGCGTGCTAATAATTTGCTGCAACCAATCAGATATTACGTTTTTACTGGGTTACTGCAGGTTGGATATGTGATTGGTTGAGGCAGATTGGAAGTGCATTGGGAGAACTGTCTTGATCGCTTACTAGAACATCATATGTTCATTTCCATTGTCAGTCTTACTGAATTCCACCCTCTTGTTATAAAAAGGAGAGGATCCCCAAATAAGGAGAGGTAAGAGCACTGGCACATTTGTTCGCACGCTCTTGGGTCAGACTGTCAGAGCAGTGGAATTAACTCTCTAAATGCTCATGCTGATGAATGTAATATAGTTATGTGTAGGAGCAACAGTTGCTGCCTCTCCTTAAACCACAAAAGCTGGTCGGAAATTAGAATCATGATGCAGTGCGTGTCGGTTTCTATATAGTCATACAACTTGAATTCAACAAACTGGTACTTGCAGGTTGTGGATTTCATATGTGTTTAGTTTTCTAGGAAAGAGGTAGCCACCCTGGTAGATTCCCCTGCTGATCAAAGACAAATCAGTGGACATCTATCTATCTATGAATAGCAAGGCGGAGGAGTTAAAATACATGCACATCGTGTGTGGCCCTCTAATTAGGGTTTAAAGAGGTGTTCTCTAATCAGCAGCGTGATCTAATACCGATGTTCTGATGGTTTGGGTGCATTATTCTATTTACAATGGGGAGCGGAAAGTTAGCAGGGGCTGCACTAGGGTTACGTTCCACATTTCCTGTCTGACCCAAATGCATTTGATCAATGGAGATAGGAATGCTTTCTTGCAGTGCATTTATGAAACACGCCGTACTGTACCATAAATGGGAAATATAATAGTATATGCTGCACTTCCAATAGGCAAAAGTTGTAGGCACCACACGGACAGATGAAGTCCAAACGGGAATATAAAAAACTTAATCTTTATTCATATAACAGTACACCACACACGAATGAAAGCCTTACGCGTTTCGAGCCCGATTGGCTCTTAATGCGCACTTCCCACTTAGTGTGAATTGACCCTAAGTGTGTTTCTCGTGCGCTCCGGTTGCGATTTATAATCCTTTACACAAGAGAAATGCAGCACAGTTCAATCCATTTTCAGAGTGCATTTGATCACAATTTGTGGCGTACCTCATGTGCAAGCGCACGGCAAAGGCTACCGTCTGCCATAGGTGGCCTCAGCCTCACTGTTTTTTAAAGGGCAATTGTGCCCAATAAAGTACCTTTGGACTTTTCATATTGAAAAGTCTCTTTTCCATGTAGGTAGGAAAGCGTATTCCTACCTCCCTGGGTGGCTGCTAGCAGGAGTGGTGAGCTGTTAAAATTCCACTCATGCCAGCAACTGACAGCTCACCACTCAGGAGAGATAGTCACAACTCTGGATGCAGAAGCAGTGTTCAGTGGGGATCATGCCAGCTTGGGCAGAACAG
The DNA here is from genome assembly GCA_019447015.1 of Hymenochirus boettgeri. NCBI lineage: Eukaryota > Metazoa > Chordata > Amphibia > Anura > Pipidae > Hymenochirus > Hymenochirus boettgeri. The sequence goes on along the minus strand of CM033471.1, from coordinate 258,900,454 downwards.
CCACCGTGGGGGTGGGGATTAAAGGTGTAAGGATTTTTGTGCTATAAGCTCCTGAGACGTAAAGTCCAACCCTGTAGGTAGGTAGATATTAGGCTCTCCACTTTGTGGAAATGGTACATTTCCAATTTCAAAGGGATTTTTACTACTGGGCACAGTTCCCCTTTAATTTACTCTTCAGCATGTTTTTTATTGGGTTGCCCGCTGATTTTTCACTACTGACCCTCCCTTGATAAGGTGTGTATATATATAATAGAGAGGTGTTAGCTAATGGCTTTATCATGGACTGCAGATATTCTAACTATATGTGAGAGATAAGTCTGGGATAGGATGTGTTGAGACATCTTTGAACTACTCGCTTGGACATTTTCAACACCTGTTCTGCGAAGGCTGCAGCTATTTGGCATGCTATCCAGATTGTCTGTGTAATCTTGGCCCCTGTTCCATATGTGAGAAGGATTCTGGTGATCAGCAGCATGCCTAAGGATTCAATCTGCTCGGAGGAAGGAAAACCTCAGGTTACCTAATTGTAGGAAATATGGACAACACGTGTATTTCCAAACACACTGTAACTTTCCTGGACAGCGATACACAGTGAGACCACCAGGTAAGTCTTGTACACATCTTTTTGCCTGGAAGAGCGATGCTGGTAAAATGGTCAAACTAATCGATTGGACACTGATGTAAATTAGTTCCGATTTCAATGGAACCGCATTTTGATGTTGTTGTTTGGCAACCCAAATTGCATGAGCTTTGCCGCATAGCGGTCCATTCAGCAAAGGCCGACCAATTGCGTTGATGGTTGAACGAAATAAGAATCGGCCCGACAGACTCTAACTACCAGCCCAATCTACTAGGAAGGAGGTTCAAAAGGACGAAGAGCACCAAGGACAGCTGAAAGCTCTGTCAGAGTGGTTGAAAGAAGATTACCAAATGGGATCAAGGGGGACCTTGAATGGAATGTCTAGGATAATGATGTCTTACCCAGGCATGTGGACGGTTACAGTGGCTACGTCACTGCTTCCTATACAGGGGGACAGGGAAAAAACTCGTTACCACCTCCCATCGGGGATAAATTCGATCCATTCTAACTTTAATAAATATGAGCATGAAACTGAAGTTGATTGAGTGATGATTACAGTATAAAGTCGCCTTAGTAGTATTAGATGATGTGAATCTGTTATCATGTGTGTACTCTCCAAGCCACAGCAAAATAGCCGGATGCTCAGCCGGCGAGTTAGTAGTAGACTGTCCGTGGCAACCAGCAGACATCAGTACGAGTTATGGGCTTACAAGGTGTTCTTATCGACACCGACGGAAAGAAAACCGAGGCGACCCTGAAATGGTAAAGGTTCCCTATTAGTGGAACTCCTTGAAAAGATGTATAGATTACATCCTGGTTATTGTCAATTGGCGTAGTCTAGCTCAGCACTTTTTTTTGATATCAGTAGGCTGTAAAAGAGGGAAACTGACGTGCCTGCAAAAAAATTCCCTTTAGGGTTAACTTGGTCTCTTAAACAAGGATGGTCTCTTCTGGTTTGTTACAGGTGTAGTACACGGACAGTCAGATAACAAATGGAGCGTACATGATATGCTGTCGTAATGTAAGAAGATCTGCATTTAAAATCAGGGAGACTTGTGCCTAAAGGCAGGGGGCAGAGCAATGTCGTGCTGGTGAAATATCACCTTTATACTGCTATAAGGTTGCGTAGATGCAACTTGAAGCATGATTCTGGAGTTGTTTAATAACGAAAGGAGACCTCAGTACCCTTTAATAATGACTCCAACAAATCACTCAGTATAACTGGAAAAGTCTAGTTAGAAATGATGAAAGTATGAAATGCAATTCCAGTTTAATCAACTCTTCAATCAAGTGGGACATGAGGATGTACAGCAGTTGGACAGCTAGCCCTGCATCTGGGATTGAGATTATTTCATTGCATTTATCTGTATCTTTGTTTATGTCACCCACTTCATATTCATCTCACCAGTTGGTTTAAGTTAATGCTAAGGTGCCCATACATCTAAAGATCTTACTTACCCGACGAGCGCTCACCCGATGTTCCTTGATCCTGCCGGAACCGCTTCTCCCGATCTTACATTCGACCGACATGCGATTGCAAAATGAAGGGATTTGCTATCGAGTGCGGTCGAATGTAAGATCGGGAGGAAGCGGTTCCGGCAGCATCGATGAGACATCGGGTGCGGCGCTCGTCGGGTAAGGGATATCTATAGAGTATGGGCACCTTAGGATTCCAAGGAATTATGTCCCTTTACATATCTGGTCTGTAAAATCATGGATCGTAAATCATGGATCTGTACAATATCACGGGTCTGTACAATATCAGGACTGTACAATATCACTGGATTCGTACAATATCATGGTTGTACATATCATGGTCTGTACAATATCATGTCGTCTGAAAATCATGATTGACAAAATCATGGTCTGTTAACAATATCACGGATCTGTACAATATCACGGGTCTGATACAATCACGGATCTGTACAATATATCGGTCTGTACAATATCAGGATCTGTACAATATCACTGGATCTGTACAATATCACGGATCTGTACAATATCACGGGTCTGTACAATATCACAGGGTTGTACAATACTATCGGCCAATATCACGGGATCTGTACATATCACGGATGCTGTACAATATCCGGAATCTGTACAATATCACGGATCTGTACAATATCACGGGTCATGTACACATTCACGGATTGTTTACAATATAACGGGTCTGTACAAATCACGGGCTCTGTACATATATATGCGGGTCATGCCTACAATATCACGGAGTTCGTCAATATCACAGGTCGTGTACAATATCGTGGTCTGTACAATATCACGGGTCTGACAATATCGGGATAGGTCAATATCACGGGTCTGTACAATATCACGGGTCCTGTACAATATCACAGGTCATGTACAAATCGTGGATCTGTACAATATCGTGGCTGTGTATACAATGATCACGGGTCTGTACCATTCATGGATCTGTACAATTCACGGGCTGTTACAATATCACGGATCTGTATACATATATCACGTTGATATCGGCGTACAAGTATCACGGGTTCTGTACAATATCACGGGTATCTGTACAATATCACGGGTCTGTAAAATCATGGTCTGTACAATATCATGGATCTGTACAATATCACGGGTCTGTTACAAATCCACGATATTACAACTAGTGTACAATATCTACGGGTCTGTACATATCAGGTCTAATATCACGGGTCTGTACATATCAGGTCTGTCAATCACGATGTCAATCAGGATCTGACAATATCACGGATTGACAATATCACGGTCTGTACAATATCACGGGGATCTGTACAATATCAGGGTCTGTACAATATCACGGGTCCTGTACAATATCACGGGTCTGTACAATATCACGGTGTACATATCACGGTCTGTACAATATCACTGGTCTGTAACAATATCACGGGTCTGTACAATCTCAGGTCTGTACAATATCACGGGTCTGGTACATATCACGGATCTGTACAATATCAGGTCTGACAATCACGGGTTGTACATATCTGGTCTGTACAATAGTCACGGGTCTGTACATATCAGGTCTGATACAATATCACGGATCTGTACAATATCAACGGGGATCTGTACAATATCAGGGAATATCAGGTCTGTACAAATATCATGGTCTGTACAATATCACTGGGCTATGACAATCATGGTCTATACAATATCACGGTCTGTACAATATCACGGATCTGTACAATATCACGGGTCTGATACTATCCGGGTCTGTACAATATCACGGAACTTACAATACTCATGGTAGATACACAATATCACACGGATCGGTCAATTCATGGATCTGTACAATATCACGGGTCTGTCATACAATATCACGGATCTGTACAATATCATGGTGAATCTGTACAATTCATGGTCTGTACAATATCAGGATCTGTACAATATCATGTTGTACAATATCATGGGTCTGTACAATATCAAGGTCTGTACAATATATCATCAGGTCTGTTACAATATCACAGTCTGACAGGTCTGTAACAAGATCATGGATCTGTACAATATCATGGTCTTGTACAATATCATGGATACTGTGGACTTGTCAGCTTGGCATCTCAAAGTCCTATTTCTATAGGGTCTAGAGAACCTTAAATAGATCAGCATTGAGTTTTCCAAGCTCTTGTGGTAGATCAATTCCTTCATAGAGAGAATCGATTTCAATGCTGCCTGAGTGCTGGGACTGGGATGCTTGGCACGTTCCCAACCAGTACAGAAACGGCACTTTGGCTGGACAAAATACTGAAGCCAGTTAATTATAAGATGTTACATAATTTTAGAAAATAAACCTCAGACCCATTGGTAGTCGCTATTAGACTTTGGTAGGTGCAGGTGTCTACAGCAGTAGAGGATCATGGCAAGTGTGTGTGATAATAATTGTTTTCAGAATTTGAATCATATTTCAATTTAAATGATAAAGTTAAGGTTCCTTTAAATGGGGGAATCCTTGGTTTTAGCTGTTAAGGGGAACTTAAGGTAGCAATCCATTACCCAAGAAGTGTGACATTTCTAAAATGTTAATATCTCTGATGTTGTTGTTTAGATAGTTAAGCTTCTGTAGATGAGTGTCCACATCCTTAGTGTGCACACATCATCGCTCCTATTAGTCAGCAGGATATTTGGATGAAGGAGGGGTGGATGAGAAGCATTTATTTACACAATACGGGATGGGCAGTGCAAGTTAGTTGCACTGAACTTCCCCTTTAAGGCAGGATCTGGGTGCTGAATGTTAATATCCAGAGCCATGTGGCCAATTGATGAAGAAGCTTCTGGGGTGAAATAAAAAACGTCCCAGTTGTTAGGAGACTTTATAGCTATTCCTGTTTTCCCCATGGAGGTTATAGACCTTTATAGGATCCAATTCGATATGACCTGGTTATTATTGACCAATGAATAGGGGCGTAGTTTATAAAGGGCAAGGTGTGGTAATAATGGAAATAAGAGATCTGAAACTCCGATATCTGCTAATGCTACTGTACGACACACACAGTGCTAGTTATCTTCATTCATTCCCCCCTATTTTCCCTATGTACAGTCTCCTTCCTTCTCTCTGTTCGTGTCTGTTTTCCCATTTCCAACCACCCCCAATTCCCTCCCTCGTTGCTGTATGGATCATTGTACTATTATAAATGCTCCTTTGGTGTTGGGGAAAATATTTCCTTGTCTTGCGCCAGTGTTTTCATGGCTGTAGTGATAACAATCGGAGCGGGGGCGACATTCAATTTACCCTGGAAATGCATGTGCTCCGCCTCATAAAGATTCTAAAGTGTGGGTACACACACACAATCCAATGTTATCATCCCTTTCTCATTACTGCGTGTAGCGCATTTTCCCAACGCTTGTGGAAATGCCTCGTAAATTTCCCTCAGCCTCTGTCATCCCTGTACTTAAAGTATATGGAGTCGTCCACGGCTGGGGGAAATCTGCAGTCCCAAGCGTTCTCCATACAGCTTTAAGACAGAGACTACGCTTTACACAGGACTACGCTTTACACGGGACTACGATTTACCCTGAGGGACTACTGTGCTTTAAACAGGGACGCTGTCTTTACACAGGGACTACGCTTTTAACAGGACTACGCTACCAGGGACTACGCTTTACACAGGGGAATACGCTTTACAGGGACTACTGTGCTTTTAACAGGACACTTGCTTGACACAGGGACACGCTTTACCAGGACTACGCTTTACCAGGGACTACTGTGCTTTACAACAGGGACTTAGCTTCTACAGGGGGACTACGCTTTACACAGGGACTACTGTGTTACACAGGGACTACGCTTTACACAGGGGAATACGCTTTATCAGCTATAACACAGGGACTACGCTTACAGGGACTACTGTGCTTACACAGGGACTACTTCCGGGAAGCTTTACACAATGTACTCGCTTTACACAGACTCTCTTAACCGGGATACTAATACATGTAGCTTAGAATTAATAAACAAACAGGACTATGCTTTATATAGGACTACGCTTCACAGGGACTACTGCTTTACCAGGGACTACGCTTTATCACAGGACTACGTAGCTTAACCCAGGGACCTAGCTTTACACATGGACTACGCTTTTACTCAGGGACTACGCTTAACGGGACTACGTGCTTAATACTACCGGGACTACCGCTTTACATCAGGGCAGTGCTTTACTCGGGACTACTGCTTTACACAGGGAAGCTATAGGGCCTGTTACCACGGGACTGCGATTTTACACAGAGAAGATACGAGTGCTTTACCTCAGGGACTTATGCGTTACCAGGGGACTATGCTTTTACACGCGGACTATGCTACGTATGTTACTCAGGACTTGCTTACCAGGGACTACGCTTTCTCGGTATGTTATACTCAGGGACTATGCTTTCTACAGGGAACTACGCTTTACCTGACTAGTTTAAACGGTACTCACCGCTTTACGTTAATATAGGGGACTACGCTGCTTATTACTCAGGGACTACGCTTTACTGACTAAGCTTTACACAGGGACTACGCTTTACTCAGGAAGCTTTACTCAGGCTCTTTAAACTGGACGATGCTTTAACCACAGGCGGACTATGCTTTACACGGGACTAATGCTTATACACAGGATGTTCTTACTGCAGGTAACTATGCGTTACACAGGGACATGCTTTACACTCAGGTTTCAACTAACTCAGGGACTGAGTCTTACACCCAGGGTATATCTTTAAACACATGCTGTACTGCAGGAACTACTGTGCTTTCAGACCTTAACCAGGGACTAGCGCTTTAATAGCTTACAAAGGACTTAGCTCAGGGCTACGTGCTTTAAACCGACACGCTCCAGGGACGACGCTTACCACACGCTTTACGCTACGCTTTAACACAGGGAACTACGCTAATCAGGACTGTGCTTACCAGCCTACTTCTTTACCAGGGACTACGCTTACCAAGGACTATGCTTACACAGGGACTACGCTTAACAGGACTCGCTTACACAGGGCGACGCTACACGACTACTACACAGGGACTAGCCCGTTATTTTAACACAGAGGACTACGCTTTAACTACGGGACTACGCTTTAACCAGTGGACTACGCTTTTACTACAGGGACTACTGCTTTACCACAGGACTACGCTTTACTACAGGGGGCTTACTAGGGACTTTTACGCTGATAACACAGGGAAACTACGCTTTACATACAGGGTAGCTAAGACTTGCTTTAACACAGGGACTAAGCTTACGCTGATATGACTTACACAGGGACTACGCTTTGAACACAGGGGACTAGCTTTAAAATCAGGACTACGCTTTACACAGTGTAAAACTCAGCTGCTTAACACAGGGACTACGCTTTACTCAGGGTAACCTACTAGGGTGCTTTAAACTCGGGACATGTTACACGGGACATGAAAAGGGACTATTCTTTACACGAGGAACAACTTTAACTCAGGGCTTACGCTACTCAGGGACTATCTGACAATGAAAAGCTTTACCCAGGGACTACTGCCTTGTTTAACTCAGGGATAGCTTTACTCAGGGGACTTACTACAGGGACTATGCTTTACACAGGGACTACCTTTACACCAGTATACGCTTACACAGGAGGCACTAGGATACGCTTTAACCAGGGACCTATGCTTACACAGGGACTATATTTATAAACAGGGGACTAGCTTTAACACAGGGATTACGCTTTAACTCCAGGGACATACGCTTTACTCAGGGTGCATTTAGACTCGTGGACTATGCTTTTACACAGGGACTATGCTTTAAACAGGACTACGCTTACTAGGGTGCTTTACTTGAAGGGACTGTGCTTTCACACAGGGGACTGTGCTTTACACAGGGACTAGCTTTACTCCGGATTATGCTTTACTCAGGGACTATGCTATTACACGAGGGACTATGCTGACTCAGGTGCTATGCTTACACAGGACTATGCTTTACACAGGGACTATGCTTACTGAGGGACTATGTTTTACACAGGGGACTATGTTTACTCAAGGGTTTGTTACTCAGCGGGACTATGCTTTACACAGGGACTATGCGTTACACAGGGACTATGCTTTTACTCAGGGACTAGGCTTACTCAGGGGGACTAGTGCTTTACTCAGGGACTATGCGTCTACGAGGGGACTATGCTTTACACCAGAGACTATTGCTTTACAAGGGGACTATGCTTTAATTCGGGGACTTATGCGTTACCACAGAGACTACTGCGTTACTCGGGGGACTATGCTTACAAGAGACTTGCTTTACACGGGCACCACAGCGGACTATGTTTTTTACACGTGACTATGCCTTACAACGGGGACTATGCTTTACTCAGGGGAACTATGCTTTACACAGGGACACAGGGATATCTTTTAACACGTCGGACTATGCGCTTACACGGGGACAGTCACTCAGCAGTCAGTAAATACAAGCCATAAGGGACTGGCTCTGTATCTATTGTGACAGTAATAGAGTGAGGCTGACCCTGTATCTATTGTAAAGCCATAGAGTGAACTGCCCCTGATCTATTGTACAGCCATAGAGTGACCTGTCCCTTAGTATCTATGTACAGCCATTGAGTGACTGTCCTGTATCTATTGTTACAGCCATAGATTTGAAATGTCCCCTTTATCTACTGTGACAGGCCATAGAGTTGACTGGTTCCTTTATCTATAGTTACAGCCGTAGAGTGACTGTCCCTGTATCTACTGTACAGCCGTTAGAGTGGACTGTCCTGTACTACGTCAGGACGATAGAGTGACTGTCCGTATCTACTGTACAGCCTTAGAGGACTGCCCGTATTACTGTACAGCCACGGAGTGACTGTCCCTGGATCTACTGTAAGGACGTAGAGTGACTGTACCTGTATCTACTGTAAAGCCGTTATAGTGACTTGACCCCGTGATTCTACTGTAACAGCAGTAGAGTGACAGTGACTGTCCCTGTAATCTACGGTACAGCCGTAGAGTGGCTGTCCCTGATCTACTGTACGAGCCGTAGGAGAGTTAGAGTGGCTGTCCCTGTGATATACTGATACAGCCGTAGAGTGGCTGTCCCTGTATCTCTGTACGCCGTTTAGAGTGACTGTCCCTGTATCTACGTTACAGCCGTTAGTAGAGTGGCTGTCACCTGGATCACTGTACAGCCGTAGAGTGGCTGTCCCTGGAATATACTGTAAAGCCGTAGAGTGGCTTCCTGTATCTACGGTACAGCCGCTTAGAGTGGCTGTCCCGTATCTACTGCTACAGCCGTAGAGGGGGCTGTTCCCTGTACTACTTACAGCGTAGAGTGGGCTGTCCCTGTATCTAATGTACAGCGTGAGTGGCTGTCCCGTATATACGGTACAGCCGGTAGAGTGGATGTCCCTGTATCTACTGTACAGCCGTTATAGAGTGCTGTCCCCCTGTATCTACTGTACAGCCGAGAGTGGCTGTCCCGATATACTTTACAGCCGTAGAGTGGCGTCCTGTATCTACTGCGACCGCCGTAGAGTGGCTTCCCTACTACTGACAGCGTTTTAGAGTGCTGTCCCTGTATCATACTGTACAGCCGTGTTTTTAGAGTTGGCTGTCCCTGTATTCTACGTACAGCCGTTAGAGAGTGGCTGGCCCGGTATCTACTGTACAGCCGTAGAGTGGCTGTCCCTGTATCTACTGTTACAAGCCGTAGAGTGGATGTCCATTGTATCTACTGTACAGCCGAGAGTGGCTGTCCTTAGTGGTAGTATCTACTCTGTACACCGTTAGAGTGGCGTTCCCGGTATCTACTGTACAGCAGTAGAGGGCTTGTTTATCCCTGTATCTACTCGTACAAGCCGATTATATCGAGTGGGCTGTCCCTGTATCTACTGTACAGCCGTAGAGTGGGCCGTCCCTGTATCTACTGTACAGCCGTAGTTAAGTGGCTGTCCTGTATCTACGTACAGCCGTAGAGTGTGCGGTCCTGTAATTCTGTACAGCCGTTTTTAGGGGAGTGCATGTTCCCTGTATCTACTCGTACAGCGTAGAGTGACTGTCCCTGTATCGTACTGTACAGCCGTAGAGTGACCGGGCCATTGTATCTAATGTACAGACCGTAGAGTGAACTGCCCTGTATATATGTCTAGCCGTATCGTGACTGCCCCTGTATACTTACAGGCAGTTTTAGAGTGACTGTCCCTGATCTACTGTACAGCCGTTTAGAGTGGCTGTCCCTGATCTACTGGACAAGCGTAGAGGAGGCGGTCCCTGTATTCTACTGTTACACCGTATGAGAGTGGCTGTCCTGTATCTACTGTACAGCCGTAGAGTGACTGCCCTTTGATCTACTTACAGCCGTAGAGTGGCTGTCCATGTATCTACTGACAGCCGTAGTAGTAGAGTGGCGTCCCTGTATTAATGATACAGCCGTTAGAGGGGCTGTCACTGTATCTATGTACAGCAGTTAGAGTGGCGTTCCCTGTATCCTACTGTACAGCCGTAGAGTTTAGAGTTGCTGTACCTGTATCTTACGGTAACAAGCCGTAGAGTGGCTGTCCGTGTATCTACTGACAGCCGTTTATAGAGGGCTGTCCCTGTATCATACTGTACAGCGTAGAGTGGCGGTCCCTGTAATCTTATGTACAGCGTAGAGTGGCTGTCCCTGTACTACTGTCAAGCCGTAGAGGGCTGTCCCTGTATCTACGGTACAGAGTAGTTTAGAGTGGCTGTCCGTTGTATCTACCTGTACAGCCGTTTTAGAGTGGCTTGTCCCTGTATTCTACTGTACGCCGTAGAGTGGCTGTCCCGGAGCTCTGTACAGCCGTAGAGTGGCTGTCCCTTGTATCTAATGTACAGCCGTTAGAGTGGCTGTCCCTGTATCTACTGTACAGCCGTGAGGGGCTTCCCTGTATCTACGTAAGCCGTAGAGTGGCTGTCCCGTATCTACTGTACAGCGTTAGAGTGGCTGTCCCGTATCTACTGTACAGCCGTAGATGGGCTGTCCCGTATCTACTGTACCAGCCGTAGAGTGGCGTACCTGTATTCTACTGTACAGACGTAGAGGGCTGTCCCTGTATCTACTGTTACAGCCGTATAGAGTGGCTGTCCCGTATCTACTGTACAGCCGTAGAGTGGGCTGTCCCTGTATCTACTGTACAGCGTAGAGTGGCTGTCCCTTCTGTATCACGTACAGCCGTAGTTAGAGTGGCTGTCCCGTATGCTACTGTACAGCGTAGGTGGCTTGTCACTGTATCTACTGACAGCCGTAGAGTGGGTGTCCCTTGTATCTACTGTACAGCCGTAAGAGTGGCGGTCCTGTTCTACTGACAGTCCGTAGAGTGGCTGGTCCATGTACTACTGTACAGCCGTAGAGTGGATGTCACTGTATTACTGTACAGCACGAGAGTGGCCTGTCCCTGGATATACTGTTACAGCCGGTAGAGTGGATGTCCCTGTATATACTGGTACAGCGTATAGAGGACTGTCCCCTGTATCTACTGTACAGCCGTGAGTGACTGTCTGTATATCACCCTGTACAGCCGTAGAGGACTGTCTCTGTATTACTGTACAGCCGTTAGAGTACGTCTCTATTTACTGTACAGCCATAGAGTGACTGTCCTGTATCTATTGTACACCCATAAATGACTGTCCCTGCATTCACTGTACTTTAAACCATTGATGTGCCTATTGGCTGTGCAGTCATTGTAGTTTTCTGATACAGTTTTCCCATACAATCCAATATTCCTAAACATTTAGGCTGTTCCTCCTGATTTCTATTGTTTATGCTTGTGAAGGTTCTCTTCCTTTGTTCTCAGGTCATGGTCATCGGTAATGTACTTATCCAGGTCATGGTTAATCTGTAAAGTTCATTCATCCAGGCATGTATATCTGTAATATTATTCATCCAGGTCATGGTCTATCTGACATATCCATCCATCCAGGTCATGGTAATATCGTAATATGCATTCATCCAGGTCATGGTATATCGTAATATCAATCCTCCAGGTCATGGGTATATCTGTAATAGTCTTCATCCAGGTCATGGATATCTGTATAATATGCATTCATCCGGTCATGGTCTATTGTAATAACACATCAATCTCAGGTAATGGTATATCTGTAATATTCATCATCCAGGTCATGGTATATCGTAATATTCATTCCATCCAGTCATGGATATATCTGTTAAATTCATTCATCCAGGTCATGTATATCTGTAATATTCATGCATCCAGGTCATGGTATATCTGTAATATTCATTCATCCCGTCATGGTATATCGGTAATATTCATCCATCCAGGTCATGGTATGATCGTAATATTCAATTCATCCAGGTCAGCGGTCTATCTGTAATATGCATCCATCCAGGTCAGGGTATATCTGTAATATTCATTCATCCAGGTCATGTATATCTGGAATATTACATCATCCAGGTCATGGTATATCTGTAAATATTTATTCATCCAGGTAATGGTGTATCTGTAATATTCATTTCATCCAGGTCATGGTATATCTGTAATATTCACAGCCAGGTTTCCATGGTATATCGTAAGATTAAGTCATCCAGGTCATGGTTATCTGTAATTTCATTCATCCCAGGTCATGGTATATCGGTAATATTCATCCATCCAAGTCATGGTATATCTGTAATATTCATTCCCAGGTCATGGTATATCTGTAATATCACCATCCAAGGTCATGGTATATCTGAAGCTTCATTCATCCAGGTTCATGGTATATCTGTAATATTCATTCATCCAGGTCATGGTATATCTGTTATGCATTTCATCAGGTCATGGCTATATCTGCTAATATTCATCACCATCCAGGTCAATGGTATATCTGTAATATCATTCATCCAGGCATGGATATCTGTAATATTCATCAATCCAGGTCATGGCTAATCTGTAATATTCATCCATCCAGTCATGGTATATCTGTAATATTCATCCATCCAGGTTCATGGTATATCTGTAAATATTCATCCATCCGGTTCATGGTCTATCTGTAATATTAATCCATCAAGGTTCTTGGTATATCTGTAATATTCAGCCCATCCAGGGATGGTATCATCTGTAATATTCAGTCATACAGGTTCATGGTATATCTGTATATGCATTCATCCAGGTCATGGTAATCTGTAATATTCATCCATCACAGGCAGTGGTATATCGTAATATTCATCCATCCAGGTCATGGTTTATGCTGTAATCTTCATCATCCAGGTCATGGTCGTATCTGTATATTTCATCACCAGGTCCATGGTATATCTGTACACTATTCATCCATCAGGTCATGGTTATATCTGTTAATATTCATCCATCCAGGCATGGTGGATCTGTAATATTCCATCCTAGGCATGGTGTATCTGTTAATATTCATTCATCCAAGGTCATGGTATATCGGAATATTCATCCATTCCAGGTCCTGGTATATCGTAATATTCATCCATCCAGGTCCACGGTAGATTGTAATATTCATTATCCAGGCACCGGTATATCTGTAATATCATCCATCAGGTCACGGTATATCTGTTTATATTCACCATAGCAGGTGTATATCTGTAATATTCATCCATCCAAGGTTTCATGGTATATCTGAATATTCAGTTAGATCAACTGGGCTGAAAGTTTTAATTTTGGAAGACGTTTCGCTAGACCACGTCATTCAAGAACTAAAGCTTTCAGCCCAGGTGATCTAACTGATACAACAGATATTTCTATGTTTACATCTCGGGAATGGTCACCCATCTCCTGCAGGGATCCCGTTCCGGATGATAGGAATCCAGCCATGACAGGAATGTTCCTAGTCTGTCTCTTCCATGGCCATTTAAGAGTTCTTTCCTGAATTTATTTTGATTCTCTTCAGGATAATTTGAGCCAGAGGGAAGGGGCTGGTTTCGTCACTTGATTAGTATTAGGAACCTGTAATTAGATTAAAACCCTTTCATTCCGACCTTATACCTTTAAGGAGAACATGTTCAAAAATCTTAACTTTGTGGAGAGAAGGACCCAATCTGACACTATATGGGCGAAGGCCACACCCACACACACAGGCGAATTGTGTGTGCTGATGTCGGTGGCGCATTAACCTGCGATTACGCTTGCAGATTTTACCTTTTGAAATATGAAACGCACAATTGCAACGCTACACGTGAAACTCACACAAATTCATATGGCTTGCCCACCCCTGCATCAAGCCGACGGTTTTAATCGGTACCATAATTTAAATCGCACAAAAGCGCTAGTCAGTGGCTAGCCCTAAAGGAAAACTAGTATTACATACGAATGTAAAAACTTTAAAGGCATGTTTACCTCCTAACAACGTTTCACTCAAACTCACCTAAATACGCAATATTCGTATGTCTAGTGCCAAGGAAATCCTCTCTCAGCAGCCGTCTGGAAGAAAGTAAAGGGGATGGTGTGAAAATGGGGATGGGGGGGTTAGTGTTAAATGTTAAATACTCTGTTAACGGGCAAACAGCACATTACTTTTTAAAAGGCAGAATAAATTATTTGCTATTAAAACTGTGTATGACTCCATTAGAAAAACCTCCTATAACTCTCATATAGTCCTTATTTTTCAGCCTAAGACACTGGTAACCACAATATTACCTCCATTTTTAACACCTCCTATTACTCTGTAACCCCTCCTATTAATCCACTGTAAACTCCCTCCTATTACTTCCATGTAACCCCTAATAATACGCCATGTATCCCTCCTATAGTCCTTATAGCCCCCCTATTATCTCTGTAACCCATCCTAATTAGTCTTTGTAACCCCTCCTATACTTCATGTAACCCTCCTATTACTCTGAAACCCCTCTTATAACTCATGTAACCCCTCCGATATTACTCCTTGTAACCCCTCTATAACTCATTAACCCCTCCCTAGTTACTCCTTGTACCCCTCCTATTACTTTCATGTAACCCCTCCTATTACTCCTTTAACCCTCTTATAAATCCATGTAACCCCTACTATTACTCCTTGTAACCCCTCCTATTCCTTCTTGTAACCCTCCTATTACTCCTTGTAAACACCTCCTATTACCCATGAACCCTACTATAACTCCCTGCTAACCATTCCTATTACTCCAGGTAACACGCTCCTATTACTCCAGGTTACCCTCCTATTACTCCATGTAACCCCTCCTATACTGCAGTAACACTACTCTATAATATTTCCATAGTTCCCCTGTAACATGGCGATTCATATTAGTGCTTGCGGACTTTTTCTGCCTGTTTATATAAATAGAGGCTGTGCAGCAATTTAAAGGATGACTGTGTGTAGCCTCTGCCCCATAGTTCCACAGGGCTGGCCGTGGGTGAGGCGGTGCTGGAAGGGAGCGGGCAGGGCAGTAAGCAGTTGGTCTCTCTCTGTAGAAATGTTTATTTGTAGAGTAAACAACCAGAGATCATAAAAGGGGCAGGGAGAGAACAGGCAGCGCTGGGACAGTTGTATCAGATAGAGGATGAAATGGGATTTAATCAGTAAAACGATGCAGTTAAAGGGAACAAAACCGAAAGTAGTAACTTTCAAGCAGATATTGATGCTTTTAATTTCTAAAATCTCTGATTTAGGTTTAGCTTCCCCTTTACCTGGGCTGATAGAATTCCATGTGGCTAATTCTAGTAAAGGGACCTGATTAATAATATGGGGGGGTCACATCCAATTAGAGCTCTGGGCTTGCATGTCTTCATGGACCCAGTAAAGGGGCAGATGCACAGTTTCGGTCTGTAACAAATCACACTGTATGTGCCTTTGAACATGCCGTCAGCTGAACCATGATAAACTGCAAGCTGGTCCACTGGCACGAGGGCCTGAGGCTGAGGGCACTTAACTCAGATGCTCCAACAGATTTTCCCCAATAATAAAATCACAAGTGGGACTAAAATCTTGTTAGTTTAAAAAAAATCTTTTTGAATTGTAAAAATATAAATAAATTAGGAAATTGCAGACGGGAAAGTTCAACCGACTGAGACTGACGGTGCCGACTTCAACGGACCACACAATTGGTACACATGGTCCTGGAACTGGACCTCTAAGGGAGGAAAAAAATTTTCATGTATAGGTCAAGTTGGGCCCTACTAAAAATCTGCTGTGTGTGTAACCAGCCTTAAGGTTCGTACATACCTGGCGATGGTCACCCGAGCTCCAAGCCCCGACCAACCCCTGAGCCCGACCATAGTGTTGTAGTCGGCTCGGCAGGGGTCATTCCGCCGATGGTATGAACCAGGCTTGACTCAGCGCTGGTCGGAGGTGAACATCGCCAGGTGTGTACGAACTTTAGATGTCTAGGAAATCTAAAGTGTTTTCTCATTGCGGTAAATCACCGCCAATCATGCATTCCGCAAAAAGAGGAAGTGTGGCGATACTGTCCGGCCAGTCATTGTCCGGCGATTGCTTGCTAGTGCGCGACCGTTGTCTAGGATAAAAAGACAGTTGTACCCAGCCAGCATTTAATTCAGTCCAAGGTCTACGTGGGCCCCCAAAATGACTGGGTCTTTGCAAGTCTCTGATTTGTGATTGGATCATGGTTTGGGTCTGTACATGGACAGTTCTATGCTTTCTGGTAAAGGATACCAATGTTTTGTTTTTTACAAATTACCAGCCCCCTCATTGAGTGGGAAGATTGAAGTCTTGTCCCTTTAATGAAATTGGATCGGAAACGCGTATATAGTGTATAGTACTGATGACCTATGTATATATAGTACCGATTACTAATGTATATATAGTACCTGATTCCCATTACTATATTATGTTTCTGTGGCCACACAGAAGTTAGTGCTACAGTAACCAATCACTTGTCAGCTTTTTACAGGTTTTCTGCAGTTAGAAACCAACAAACTTAATTATTACTATTATCATTAGATACCAACAGGGTTATTCAATAAAAGTTCTTATTGTTTAAAATGGTGCTAATTTTGCCCCAACCAATCGATCTTATTTAACATTTGAAAGCTAACATCTGATTGGGGCAAAATTAGCACCATTTTAAACGATAAGAACTTTTATTGAATCTCCTGCAAGAGTCTAAATCAGCATTTGCTCATCCCTAATTTATAGGATGCCAGGATTTTATAGATAAATGATAATGTGTGTGTCACCCCTAACCAGTCCTCCCCCCCACGAACCATGCCCCTATTCATATATAAGCCAATGCACCCCTACAACCCCTCCCCCTAGAATCATGCCCCCATGATATATAACCCAATACAACTTGTCACACACTGTCACACTTGTCACAGCTGTTACACACACTAATCCACTTCTCTTCTGACACTTTAGACGCCAGAGGATGTTTGGAACTTATTTCCGTGTTGGTTTTTATGGGTCAAAATTTGGGGACCTGGATGAACAAGAGTTTGTGTATAAAGAGCCGTCTCTATACCAAACTGGCTGAAATATCTCACCGCCTAGAGGTAAAGGGCTGGACATCTATTGTGCATCATGCTGCTGCATGTTTGTAATACAGACTAGTACAGGTGGAATTATGGGAATTTAAGATGAGTGGATGTACAAGTAAGGTCTAGAATCTTTCACAGTGCACATTATTCTTAATCCGGCTTCAGTGGCCTGACTTCTAAGGAACTAGGCTAACTGAGTCGTGCTGGTTGGTTGACAACATTACACGATTAACTTTTGTGCCTTACAACTATGTCTGACCATGTGACACCTGGATTGCACTTTCGCCTCTCTTGTCCCCAGGAGTTCTACTCCGAAAGGTTTGGAGAAGGACAGTGCAAGTTGTAAAGGATTCCAATCATGTGGATAAAAGCAAGCTTGACCCAAACAGGTAAGATAATGCTATGAATAGAGAACTAAAGTGTAATAAAAAGGGGATCCACCATCTCTAAGGGTTCGTACACACGTATGGTGTGGCTCGGTTCCAAATCGTACATGTGTACGAACCTTTACTACATTTTTAACTTAAAAAATACACCATTTTGCTCCTTTGCGCTATAACTAGCTTGTAAGACATCACTGTATACACGATTTGGTGCAGGTTTTTAATTGGCTCCCACGGTTTTATTGAACCCGATTGCTAAATGCAATCTGACTCTTTATTTTCATGCTAAGCATCATTCGTGACAATTGCATTTTTATTTACACACATTTTATTACTTTATGAATATGAATTGTTTGCTCCGTCTGCTTATTTTTCTTGTATTTTCTCCCTGCCTGGAGGCTTACGTTCAAATCACATACGTGGAGCCATTCTTTGACACTTACGAGCTTAAGGACCGGGTCACTTACTTTGACAAGAACTACAATCTCCGCACTTCCGTTTCTGTACGCCATTCACGTTGGACGGGCGAGCACACGGAGATCTGCACGAGCAGTACAAACGCAAGACGGTGCTCACCACATCTCATGTTCCTACATCAAGACACGTTCAATGTCCTGCACCGGGAGGAGGTAAGGGAGGGCAGTGGTGGACGAATCGCAGCGGCTTAGCTACAAACTTAGGGGCCCCCAACACTGCCGCAAAAACACCAATCAGCACCGATAACCAAATAATCATTTCCATAAAAAACATCAAATTCATCAGTGCTAATTTTGTTAAAGGCACTCATTATAAAGGGGACAAACATACTGTCCCCATACACCTAGCAAAACTATTCAAACGGTATTTCTAAACTAAGACCCTAAAACCTTCCAAAATAACTAACCAACTGGCGCTAGTAAAAGGCTTGGCACACAGAGAGTGGTAAAAGCTTTGTTTATAACGACAGGTAAAATAGTTGGCACAAAGACTGGTTAAATGCTTGTCAAGCAACACTGATGAACTGGTTTGGAAACTGACACTGGTTAAGGGTTGGCACTGACAACATAGACACTAGTTAATGCTTGGCACACAGACAATGGTAAAAATGATTAGTACATGGACCACTGGTAAAACAGTTGGCACACAGACTGGTAGTTTTGGAACCTTAGCACAAAATGGGGCCCCTTCTTGGACAAGGGCCGGTACGGTCGCATCCCCTGCAACCTGGTAGCTATGCCCCAGACAAATCGTAGCGTTAGGAGCTAGTTAGTCCGTGTGGAAGGTCCTTGGCTAATTTTTTAGCGATACCCTCTGTTTGGGTGTGTTTGCTTGTGTAAGGTGCTCCCTGACCTTGCATGGGTTAGTGCAAAAGGCCTTTAGTTTTCCCTATTTACTGGCTGAAAAGATGCTATGGTATTATTTGTGTCTATAATATTTAACAGGTCAGTCTAATTATAAAGAAGTGGAAAGGCAGATGGACAATAAAAATTTAAGACCGGAGAAACATGGAGTTTAGATCAGGAAGAGAAACACGGTTTTGTCCTGGTAAACACAGTTCGACTTTGGGCCAATCATTTAGCCAACAGATGTATCAATCTGCCTGACCAATTGTGAATCCTACTGAAAACCACAGGGTCGGCCATGATTTACCAACATGTCGTCTGAACATTCGGACCCATTATTTTTAGAATATCTCATTGGAAATGGCTGATCTTGTTGGAAAGCAGTTGGCCAATCCAAACAAAAGATTAGGCATGTGATCGATTGGGCCACAATATCACCCCATGTGTACCAGCCAGGTGACATAGATAGGAGAAGAGGTACAAGTGAATAAGGCAGAATAGAGTTATGGGGTGCAAGAAAAACAGTGATTGGTTGAAAGCTGGAGCAGGAAGTTGAAGAAATGAATGACAGATTAATGGTGAAAATGAAGTGGGAAGGTTATAAAGGGAAGGTATAAATCTTCTTATCGCGTTAGGTGGTGCTAATCCCAGTGGAAGTAGCTATTGAAGATATGCAGAAGAAGACCCAGGAACTGGCGTTTGCAACTCACCAGGACCCAGCTGATGCCAAGATGCTCCAGATGGTGTACAGGGCTGTGTAGGCACTACTGTCAACCAGGTAATGGCAGAAGGCTGACTTTGTTAGTCCTTTAAAACACCTTTACTGGTAAGCACCATTTATATAAGTTACTATTTCCTTACCAAACAGATGAAACAATTAGTAAAACGATCTATTTAAAGGGTAACTGTGGTCTCAAATTCTATTACTCCTGGTTGAACTCTTAATGTTTTTAGCATGTGACACAGCTTGTAGTCATGTGACCAACCTGTCTGCATTAATAGGCTCCCCTTCTCAACTGTCAATTTTTTCCTTAGGTACTTCCTGATTTCCCCAGCAATAAGTCTCAACTGAGCATGCTTCTCCCCCGGGGGGGAAAGGGCGGCAGAGGTCAGGTAAATGTCAATAACCTACTGGAAGCAGAGTTTGAACATTCACCCCAATGTATTTCTCACAGGCTCAGCCAGAGGTGTGATTGGGCTCAGTGTAAAGGAAATACTACAGGCTTCATTAACCCTAACTTGTTTTGAGACCACAGTTGCCCTTTAAATGGTTTTTTTTTTTTTTTTATTTTTTGTCCTCCCCTTTAGCCTTTATTAACTGACTTTGAATGTGTTTCCTTGTTTCAGGGTCTTAGAGGTAGCCCAAGTGTTTCTGTCTGAAATTCCCAAAGACCCTCGTCTTTACCGACTCCACAACAAGCTGCGTCTGTGCTTCAGGACTTCACTAAGATGGTGGATCAGGAGATGAGATAGAGCAGTGAGCAGGAAGGGAGATTACCAGGAGGGGTCTCTGAAAGTGTGATTAGTTGCTGTGTAATAATTCTGTGGTCATGTGACATGTTTGGCTTGCAGGTGTGAAGATGCCTTAAAGAAGAACAAAACTCTGATTTGTCCAGATCAACGGAATATCACCGTGAGCTGGAGAGGAACTACCAGCGTTTGAGGGAAGCTCTTGCTCCATTAACATCCCGCCGGATCCCTCACTCTACAGTGACTTGCTGCCCCACACCAGCGCCAGGATTCATCTAATTACACATACCAGATAAATGTGGAGTGCATTGCCTTATACACACACACACACAAAAGTTCTGTGCTACCAATGAAACAAATGCTGGAAAGGGTAGAGCTGCACATGCTTACTGTCACAACTAGGGGCATCGGAAACCTTGCCTCTAATTTTTGGGTTCCATTGATGATTCAGTGGTTTCAGACTCCTCTATTAAATAACAATTTGTTATAGGTGAGAATTCCAAGTGCACCCTGGGTAATTGGCAACCCTTTATACGTTCTATATTTGTTTATTCTCTCATTTTCGTGTATAGCTGAAGCTTGATTTCCACATCACTCAAACCTTTTCCTTTTATTCTATTATACATGATAAAATTCGTTTGATAGTGGGTCTGTTCCACATTAGGAAATAAAAGGGCCGTCCCGAGTAGCAATATCACAGGGATTTAGATATAATGGTACAGGGAAGGTACCACTACTGTGTCTGTGGGGGTGTCCAGCTATCACAGGGGTGTACAAAAGGGATAATGAAGTTTGGATTGAATCCCTCTCAGTTTATGTGGTTAAACTGTTCAGACTCCCTATAGGCTGCCATAAGATTGTAAGAGGCAAGCACAGCTCACGGGGGTTGTTCATATTGAAATGGGGAAAGTAAAAAGAAGGGTGGGAGGGAAGGGGGTAAAAAAAGGAATGAGCAATTTGGAATGTAAAATAATGTAGGAAGGAGGAAGTTACAGTTCGGTATCATGGGGTTTTAGACAGCGTGTCACTCTTTCCTTATAGGGACTCTTCGAACCGATCAAGCCGAACTGACGTCTGAGACACTGTGTGCTTACTATGAATTTACGTTGGTAAATACTAATGAACTTGGACTTACAGCACAAACTGCAGAAACTCACTTGGCGACACTATGCTTATTGCCCACCAGAGGCTTAATGGCACGGGGAGAGTGTCTGGGTCATTTATCCCATTCAAGAAGCCAAGCAGGATTCCTCTTTTGCATGTTCTTCTCTGTGCTGTAACCAGTGAACTAAAATAGAGGGAATTTAAAGGGATTAAACAGACCACAAAACTGGGAAGGAGATGAACATGGACCATGGAGGCCCGGGCAGGTGACAGAAGGGATGATGACCCTAAATGTGGGCATAATTCAATATGGCGACTTTAATACGGCTAAGTTACCCCACTGTGACAGTTGGCACAAAGCACAAAGACCTTTTACTAAATGGTTCCGATAAGATGTTGAATGGCACAGGTGCCGGATATTTCCTATTAAATGAAAGAATGATTTTTCTTTCTCATATTTTATTATATATACATCTTTTATGTTGTATATCCATTGCTCTCTTCATCTGTAATTGTTCCTCACGTCTGGTCTCCATGTTTGTCCTTTGTCCATAACAGTCCCATCCTGCCCCACGGCAGTCTGTCTGTCAATCATCGTTGTCCTGTTAATATGCAATTTAAGTTATTCTGTCCCAAGTATCACTGTTTCTCCTCCAGCATAGTAACATTCACTAAGTTGGATTTTTAACAGTCTCCAGCATATGCCTGAGCTGCTTCCTACGACACCAACTGTTTGTCAGGGTCACTGCGCTTCCTGATGTCATACACCCTATACTTCCTCTTCCTGTTGTCACACAGCGTAACCATTGCTTTCTGTTTGTTACAGAAGCTGCACACATGAATGTCATTTCCTTTTTGTCACAGATAGACACTGTTAATATCACTTCCTATTTGTTGCAGTGTCAATATCACTTCCTGTTCTGTCTTGGCGTCCCTTCCTGTTGGTTACATGGTGTCATTGTTACTTCCTGTTTATAAATGTGGCTTGCTGTGTCGCATCAGTTCTGTTCGTTGCAGTGAGTGTGATTCCTGTTTACTAAAGCGCCACTGATACATCCTGTTCTTCGCAGTGTCGCTTCCTGTTGGGACAGTGCCATTTTCCTTTTTGTGCAATTGTACAGCATTAATACTGTCACTTCCTATTCTGCTGCATTGTCTCTGTTACTTGCAATTCTGTATCTTAAAGGGACACTATATTGAAAAAATGACTTGCCTCACCTTAAAGAACAACTCCTCCATCATAAGAACATCTTTTAGAAAGAATAACCTCTTTAAAATATGTTGATATATATAGTTTGTCTATGAATTCATTACTGTATGCCTGCTATGCTTCTGGATGCTTCATGGAAACTGAGCAATTTAGAATCCTGTACTGAGCCTGGGATGCTCAGAAGAGGCAGCTAGGGGATTAACATTCAGTCATTGGCTGTGATATATATATAGTACTATAACACTACTGGGGTGCCTAAGTTTCCTGGACATCGGTAGCCATTTGGATCAGGTGGCTCACCTGTTTTGGTCCAAAAAAACCAAACCACCCTCTTTTTTTGAGTCTAAAATTGCATCTGTACTTCAGAAACTGTGATGGCCTAGGGCAGGGTTTCAAAGGGTGTGCCGGGCAGGGTTGCCAGGCATCCCTATTTGGATGGAATTCCCCGACAAAATCCAGGTCCCGCAGTGAGGGCTGAAATCCGTACAGAGACCAGCCCCGCCCAGTTATGTCCACTCTCACTATTTACGCCCCTAACTCTGCCATGCCCCATTCCGCCCACTGGGGCGTCAGGCCCCTCCCACTCAGGGGGCGGCCAATATCTGGCAACCCTGCTGCCGGGACACACTGGCTAACTTCAAAGAGCCAGAGATGTGCCTTAGAATTTTTTGGTAGTGTAAATATTTTCACCAGCATAACTTACATTTTTGTTTTTCTACATAAAATATGTTTTTGAAAAATTTCAACACAGTCAATGTAGTGTAACAACACACTACATTGATTAAATATAAATACTCTGTAAAGTGCATGAAATAAGGGTATTACAACATTAAGAACACAGGTGTGCCTTGAAAAGATTTTGCATTGCCAAGTGCGCCATGATCTTAAAAAGTTTGAGAACCACTTGGCTTAGCAGATAGGATGTTCTCTTCACTTGTTCACTGTCACTGCCTGTTATTTACACAGTCGTTGGCACATCTTATTTTTTAACAGTGTTACTGTCACTTTGCTGTCTGCACTTCTGATCTTTTGCAGACTGTCACTTCCTGTTCTGTTGCACACTGTCACTTCCTGTTCTGTTTGCTCATTGAACTTCTGTTATACTGAACATGTCACTTCCTGTCCCGTCACATTGTTACCAGCTGACCTTTTTTCACATTGTACTGTGATATAATTGTTCTTTACTGATGTTATATGGATTTACTACAAGTATATTTGTACAAAATTCTATTAAACACTAATTAAACGGTGATGACATTTTCAGGCTTTATTCACAACGTAAACACGCAAAGAAATGCTGTTTTTTTCAGGGGTGGTTAGTTTATTTTCTGGTACATTTGCATTTTTTGCTGTGATGTGGCGAACATTTCATAAATGTAGATCACACTGTAAACACTAGAGGGCACTCAATCTTGTTCAGACAAGGAACAGCCTGACCGTTCCTCCTAATAGTTATAAATAACAACTACAGAATAGTAGATAAATAAGGCTCAGACTGTTAAATAAAACTATTCCAACAGATTCACGAACACATCCATATAAACACCGTTGTAGGCTACGCGTAACAATATAATTACCAGGGTACAAGATTTTGACTGAATCGTAACGTTCCAACCAATCATAAAATTGATAGGAGAACAGACCCACCAATAAGTGTAGTTTTTATACCATTTAGTAAATGTAGGTCACTGTCTGCAACGGAAAACTACTTTCAATAGCAAGATCTCAGGGAACTTAAAGGACAACTAAAGCCTCAGAACAACTGAATTAGAAGACCGAGCACCTTGACAGAAAAGCAGTAACCTTTGTCTCTCACATTTGGATGCGGTTGCTGGGGAATTTACCTTTCTAACATGGGATCTGTGCTTTATTCCCAGCATTCCAGTGTTACACAGTTTGGTCAATGAGTGTTTTTTTTTCTTTGCACATGCCCTGTCCTAAGCTGCGTTCATGCTCACATGCATATAGTCCAGATAAGACAAGGTGAGGTCAGGAGATGTGCACAGACACAATTATCTTATCCAGTTATCCTTATCTTTAGGGGATTACATTATTTTTACTGCCATTTATGGAATAGTAATTACAGTTTGTGAGCAGGGGCAAGTTGGGTGGAGGTGCAGGGTGTATGGGTGAAGGTCCATCAAAATCACCAGTGCAGGTCACTATAACGGGATAAAGCTTCCAGATGGTTAGCATTAAATCCACATTTGCACCAAACATTTGTGGATTGTCTAGAAAACTCACAATGTAACATTCGGAATGAATTGTTTCCCATAGAACTTTCTTAGGGATGAGACATTAATCCCGGGCACGTTCTAAATATCCACATTCATGAAGCTAATTGAGTGATAACTGGCACACGGCTCTAGGCCTTTCTGATGGCTTTTAGAACAGCTGTTCTGTTTGTCTTCTCATTACTGCGACACATGTTTCTAATGGGATTTGTGACAGATCTATATAGAAAATAATCTGTGCTTGGGAAATCTCCCATGAAAAGTTACTGCCTATTATAACTCCTGTGTTGTGCGATTGACTTAATTCAATGAAATGTCTATTTCTTCATCCTGAAACAGTAAAGGGTTTGCGCCTGTCTGGATACAAAGCTGGAAGCACATGTCTCTCTAGATGTCATTGTTATTGGATTGTCAAATGCAGTCCGCCCTGATAATTACATTTATTAAAGCTGGGTACACACATTACTGATAACGGGCCAATCGGTAATGTGTACATCCGTAACAACCATTTTCGCCATTGAAAACGGTCCTTACGAAAGGAAAATTTCCTTCCGCTAAATTATAGGGAGTCGTCTCAGATCGTCATCTGGTCATTATACTTTATATAGGGCAATGCTGGCAATGCTTGTGACTGTAGCCACATCTTTCAAAGGTAAAAGACAGAATCTTACAAATTGTTACTGTGTGTCACTCAGAAGTGCACTATTCCTACAGGAGCTATACCTTACCTCTCCCGTTCTTCAATTCATTTAGAAGGAGCCAGAAACCAAGAGAGGAAATTTACCTTGCACACGATCTACACACGGCTCCACTGACAGGTCCCGACCACTTCTGGATTCAGTTTAACTATAGCTCCCATTATAGTGCACGCGCTTTAGTTAAATTGGTACATTAGAACTTACCTCCTGACCAATCCTGCGACATTCATGGTTTTTCAGGAAATGGATGGGCCAGGTGGGATCATATGCGAAAAAGATTGGGACAGGCTGTTCTTAAGAATTGATTGTGGGTTTGAGGTAGGAGTGTCATCCAATAGGCAGATGATCTGGAAACCCTGAGAAGAGGTGGCCACATTATTTTTCTCATGCAATGTATATGCTACTGATTACTTATATGTATAGTACCAATTACTTTATGTATATAGTGTATAGTACTGATGACCTATGTATATATAGTACCGTACTAATGTATATATAGTACCGATTACTAATGTATATGTAGTACCATTACCTATTTATTTATAATACTGATTACATATGTAATATAGTAACTGATTACTGTATATACTGTAGTACCAATTACCTATTTATATGTATAGTACTGATTACTTATGTATTATACGTGTTACCGATTTCCTATTTATATATAGTACTGATTACTTATGTATATATGCACTGAGTACGTATGTTATATATACTGTAATACCGATTACTTATGTATATATAGTACTGATTACTTATGTATATATACTGTAGTACCACTACTAGTATTTATATAAGTACTGATTACTTATGTATATATACTGTGGTACCGATTACCTATTATATATAGTACTGATTACTTATGTATAAATTGTACTGATTACTCATGTAATATTGTACTGATTACCGGTACTTATGTATATATACTGTAGTACCGATTACTTATGTAATATATATACTGATTAATATTATATAAGTACTGTTTACCGGTACTATGTATTTATACTGTAGTACAGATTACTTATTTATGTATAGTACTGATTACTATATGTATATATGTACTAATTACCTATTATATATAGTACCGATTACTTATGTATATATAGTACTGATTACCTATTATATATTAGTACCGATTACGTATGTATATATAGTACTGATTACCTATTATATATATATATATATATATATATATATATATATATAATATATAGTACTGATTACTTGTATATATAGTAATGATACCTATTTAATATAGTAACGATTACTATGTGTATATACGTAACAATTTCTTATGTATATATGTTACTGATTACTTATGTTTATATAGTACTGATTACGGACTTGTGTATATACTGTAGTAGTGATTACTTATGTATATATAGTACTGATTACCTATTTATATATAGTACTGATTACTTACGTGTATAGAGTACTGATTGCCTATTATATATAGTACTGATTACTTATGTATATAGTACTGATTACTTATGTATATATACTGTAGTACCGATTACTTATGTATATATAGTACTGATTACTTATGTATATATACTGTGTACCACTACCTATTTATATATAGTACTGATTACTTATGTTATATACTGTGGTACCGATTACTTTTTATATATATAGTACTGATTACTTATGTATATATTGTACTGATTACTTGTGTATATAGTGTATAGTACTGATGACCTATGTATATATAGTACCGATTTCTTATGTATATATAGTACTGATTACTTATGTATATATAGCACTGATTACGTATGTAAATATACTGTAATACCGATTACTTATGTATATATAGTACTGATTACTTATGTATATATACTGTAGTACCACTTACGTATTTATATATAGTAATGGATTAATTATGTCATATACTGTGTCGGGTACCGATTACCTATTAATATAGTACTGATATTTATTATAAATTGTACTGATTACTCATGTTATATAGTACTGATTACCGGTACTTATGTATATATACTGTAGTACCGATTACTTATGTATATATAATACTGATTAATTATTTATATATAGTACTGTTTACCGGTACTTATGTATTTATACTGTAGTACAGATTACTTATTTATGTATAGTACTGATTACTTATGTATATATAGTACTAATTACCTATTAATTATAGTACCGATTACTTATGTATATATAGTACTGATTACCTATTTATATATAGTACCGATTACGTATGTATAATAGTACTGATTACCATATATATATATATATATATATATATATATAATATATATATAGTACTGATTACTAGTATATATAGTACTGATTACCTATATATATAGTACCGATTACTTATGTGTATATACAGTAACAATTTCTTATGTATATATGTACTGATTACTTATGTTTATATAGTACGATTACGGTACTTGTGTAATATACTGTAGTAGTGATTACTTATGATATATGTACTGATTACCTATTTATTTAGTACTGATTACTTACGTGTATAGAGTACTGATTGCCTATTTATATAGTACTGATTACTTATGTATATATAGTAACTGATTACTATGTATATATTACTGTAGTACCGATTACTATTGTATATATAGTACTGATTACTATGTATATATACTGTAGTACACTACCTATTATATTATAGTAGATATTATGTATAATACTGTGTACCGATACTTTATATATAGTACTGATTACTTATGTATATATGTACTGATTACTGTGTTATATATAGTACTGATTACGGTACTTATGTATATATACGTAGTACCGATTACTATGTATATATATACTGATTACTTATTATATGTATCTGTTTACCGGACTTATGTATATACACTGTAGTACTGATACTTATGTATATATAGTACTTATTACCGGTACTTGTGTATATATACTGTAGTACCGATTACTTATTTATATATAGTACTGATTACTTATATATAATATAGTACTTATTACCTATTTATATATGGTACCGATTACTATGTATATATAGTACTGATTACCTATTTAATATAGTACCGATTACTTATGTGTATATTAGTACCGATTCTTATGTTATATTGTACTGATTACTATGTTTTTATAGTACTGATTAAGGTACTGTGTATATATACTGTAGTAGCGATTACTTTGTATATATGTACTGATTGCCTAATTTATATAGTACGATTACGTATGATATATAGTACAGATTACCTATGTATATATAGACCGATTACTTATTTATATATAGTACTGATTACTTATATATATATATAGTACTTATTACCTATTTATATATGGTACCGATTACATATGTATTATATACTGATTACCTAATATATAGTACCGATTACTTATGTGTATATATAGTACCGATTTCTTATGTATATATTGTACTGATTACTTATGTATATATACTGTAGTACCACTTACCTATTTATATATAGTACTGATTACTTATGTATATATACTGTGGTACCGATTACTTTTTATATATATAGTACTGATTACTTATGTATATATTGTACTGATTACTTGTGTATATATATAGTACTGATTACCGGTACTTATGTATATATACTGTAGTACCGATTACTTATGTATATATAATACTGATTACTTATTTATATGTAGTACTGTTTACCGGTACTTATGTATATACACTGTAGTACTGATTACTTATGTATATATAGTACTTATTACCGGTACTTGTGTATATATACTGTAGTACCGATTACTTATTTATATATAGTACTGATTACTTATATATATATATAGTACTTATTACCTATTTATATATGGTACCGATTACATATGTATATATAGTACTGATTACCTATTTATATATAGTACCGATTACTTATGTGTATATATAGTACCGATTTCTTATGTATATATTGTACTGATTACTTATGTTTATATAGTACTGATTAAGGTACTTGTGTATATATACTGTAGTAGCGATTACTTATGTATATATAGTACTGATTGCCTAATTATATATAGTACTGATTACTTATGTATATATAGTACAGATTACCTATGTATATATAGTACCGATTACTTATTTATATATAGTACTGATTACTTATATATATATATAGTACTTATTACCTATTTATATATGGTACCGATTACATATGTATATATAGTACTGATTACCTAATTATATATAGTACCGATTACTTATGTGTATATATAGTACCGATTTCTTATGTATATATTGTACTGATTACTTATGTTTATATAGTACTGATTAAGGTACTTGTGTATATATACTGTAGTAGCGATTACTTATGTATATATAGTACAGATTACCTATGTATATATAGTACTGATTACTTAAGTATATATAGGATCTGTGCTGTTTACTGGGCACTAGGCAGCTGCCTATGTTGCCATAATAGATGATCCTGCTCACAGGCAGAGACAGACAAAAAAACATTTTGTTTGCACACAAAGCCTGGCCATGTACAGCAATACTATACGGGAATATACAGAATATCATTTACTCACATGCGTTGAAGTGTACAGACATAAACCGTAGAGTTCAAGCTCGCACAGATCACTGAACATACGGATACAATTGAATTAACTGATAAAGAATAATTGTTATTCTCGTGCCAATGCGCAGCTATAATGTGTGCACTATAGGTCATTCCCCGCGCATCAGTAAACACGGATACCGTATGATTTAGTCATTCACAGACCAGTGCAGGCGGACAGTCCTATCCACATTAAACACTGTCTAGTTCATGCCCAGGTATAAGGTTGTATCGTGTTAGCCGCTAGGACAGGCCGGGGATACGAATTGTTGGTTTGCTTAATATTTTAATGCAAGCTTTCGAGAGAACGTCGGATGAAATTAATGCTAAATTGCCATAAACCGTATGTATCGGTTTTTCTGCGGCTGCACAGGTTGCGGAATAAAAAGCACGGGTTTCGTGCTTTATAACGGATATTTGTATTTTAACTAACGCATCCTAAAATAATGCCCATGGTGGGGATTATAGAGGACCGCCTGATCGCCTGTTGTTTTCGGATGCTTCCGACCAGACATTTATACGATTTGGATGAACGGTCGGATGTTGGTCACGGGCTGCCACGAAGCCATGCCATTTTTTTGCCACAATCGACAGAAAACTTGCATAATGTGTTTACAGCCATAGTTCTCTTTATCTGGCTAGGAAGCTATTCTCATTGCATTAACAAATTTACAGAGATTATTAATTCATTCACACTAATCATGTACAGCAGTGTGTTTATGTACAGCGTCATTCATTCATGCATATATCATTGCAAACGGGCAGCTTATCTAACACACACACACAGATGATTGGACACACAGGCTGTCTATGTACAGTATATACAGTCTGGGTGGATATCTCTTTAAGAGAGTAAGGCTGGTTGGGGGGGTGGAGAGAGGGGAGGGGGTCCTAGTTAGAGGGAGAGTTTTGGGATCTCAGTGGATGTTGAGAGTCAGACAGAGGAGGAGGAGAAGGTTCAGGGGGATCTGCCTTTACACAATCCAGTGGTGGGAGAAAGTCTGGGGTAAGTCTGAACAGCACTAGGGTAGACATTGGGAATTGGGGGGGTTCTATCCGATACCCAGAGAAGAGTATATATGGGGGGGTGGTAAAGTCCAGTTGGATCTTTCTATGTGTTTCCAGCCCTTTAAATAGGATGAAGTTCTGGTTATAGACCGCTAACTAGAAGCAGATGTTTGAGCTGCAGCACTGGGTGTTCAATGTTCTGCAGGAAGGGATGGCAGAATGTTACACTGGGACTGGGGGAGGGGGGAACAATATTTACCCCCAAAGGTTGCACCCTAATACTAAAAAATGCCACATAAAATACCCCCCATCCTCTACAGTCCCATTTACACTGGTATGGTCCATGCAATGATGTGCAGAAAGGAATGGCAAGCGCTTCCACTGGGACTGGGGGGGGAGGAAACTTTACATTAACCCCCAAACTGACTTGCAATTACATGCAAAGCCCCCTTTACCATGGTCCTTGCATATTCTATTATCATTTTACCCAGTCTATCTATCTATCCATCTATCTATCTTTAGAAAACTGAATGATACAACATTCACTGGAACAATGACCCCCCAAACAACTTAAAAAAAAAACAAATTAAAAATAAAGCGTTCCGATTTATGTCAATCCAACACAGGGTTAACATGGCCCAGTCCACAAACCTACAAATGAATCCATGGATTATAGAGTTTTTGAATACTTACAATTCCCAGAGGGGATGATGGGAAATGTAGTTTAATGACAGCCTTGTTGTGGAATTAATCAGCGCCTGTGATAATAGTTCATACATAGTGTGGAAAAGGAGTTGATAAGTTTGTCAATGAAAAAATAACTAAAGTAAAATGTGACCGAACATTCCGAGCAGTAAAACGCCTTAAGATCTGTGTTTAAAGAATGAAAACAGTGCTGTTGCGGTTACTTTGCCATTGAACCACAAGAGCTGACGCTCTGTAACGTTCTGGGAATAGTGGTAATGGTGGGATAGGAATTTTTATTCCCCCCACACACACACACACATACACAAGGGGGGAGTATCTGCCAGAAGGTTTTATAAATTCCAGATTTCCCCACAGAGCTTTCATAGACCCACCCTGGGCAAGCAAACAGGAGAGATGGTGTGTGAGCTGCGTTTAGTGTGACTGAGCGCGCAGTCACCTACTGTGCTTATCATCCTGTATGCGAACATTGAGTATTCAGCTGTATCTTGTTTTTTTATGCGGCCTGTGGGTTGTGTTCCCCTTTAAATAAACACCTACAGGTATTGGCGCATGCTGTCCAACTTTTAGGCTAATGCAAGAGTGATGGATGGACAATCTACAAACATGAATATAATATGAAACCAGCATTAAGTAAAGGTATTTATTTATTTTTTAAATGTTCCATTGTTATCATTATGTAAGTATCTTAAAGAACAACTATACTGTCCCAATTCACCACTCCCCTCCCCAAATAGTATCTAGGGTAAGGAACAAGAGGTTTACTTTAGTTCACCCATACTATGATTTTAAATTCCAGCTTGTAATGCCACTCTGGCTCCGCCCCCTCTCACAGTCTGGGACTCTTCCCGATTGTCCAATAGGAAGATGCACTCCTTGCAGAGTTGCACACAGCGATGGGGTGGAGCCAGACCAACATTATGAGCCAGATATTAAAGTCATAGTTTAGGGGAACTAGAGTAAACCCAGTGGGTAGGGCTAGAGGTTTAGGTTATTATGTACTAATAGGAAAGGGGGGGTTGCCCCCTGTAGTTCTCCTTAATCAAAACAATGTGAACGATAGAATTATAGTGAATATTTAGAGTGTATTTCCTATAATTTAGAACATTCACTGTCAAATTAAAATAGGGCGAATGTGCCCCCAAATGTAATCAATGAGGGGCACATTATGTATGTAGAATAAAGCTGACATTACACTACAAAACTTACCAATGTTTTGTGATGTTTGGTCACCAGCCTTGGCTGATGATTTTCCTGTCAGCATTCGATTGCAAAATATTAGGGAATATATGGCGAGCATAAAGATATTACCAATATCTCTTATAATGTATATTAGACAGTTTTACTTTGGCAATTTTTTTCAATAGTGTCTCTATAACATTTAAGGGTGACTATTTTAAGAGTGAATAATGCTAAGGAGACAAAATCTGCCACAGTCTATGGGGGCACAGAAGGGCACGCACAGGTGAGGGCTGCAGCGGAAACATCTTGCCACAAGTAATGCAACTGCCCACATACTGAGTGATATAAATCACTCCCCCCAGTGCTTCCCCAGTAGCAATTTACCGGCTGATGGAATAGACTTTAGGGCTAGGCGTTTGCGCCCGCGATTCGTGCTCGCGTTTGCGCCCGCGATTCGTGCTCGCCTTTGCGCCCGCGATTCGCGCTCGCGTTTGCGTCCGCGATTTTCGCTAAAATGGAAATCGTGGGAACGCAAAAATTCCCGCGATTTCCGATGCGCATGCGATTGCGCGTCCGTTCGCGTTATGGTAACGCATGCGTTCACCATTTTTGGTGCGTTAACGCATGCGTGTCCATAACGTGAAAAGGCGAAAACACATGCGCAAACCGCGAGCGCGAAACGCGCAAGAATCGCGTGCGATAACGCTCGCGATTTTGTGCGCGATTCCTGTGCGTTGCAGTGTGGCCTCACCCTTAAGGGGCAGCCCTTCCGTCGTATTTTTAAAATGAACTACGGATCAAATGTCTGGGTAAAACTTTATATTGCTGGAAATGTTTAGCAATATAACTTCCTAAACACTTCCTGCTATTGCTAGCACGTAGCCATGTGACCAGTCTCTGCCTGCATTAATAGGCCTCCTGTCTTTCCCAGCATTAAGTCTTAAGTGAGCATGCTCAGCCCCTGGCGACAGTGGTGGAGCAGAGGGTCAGGTGATGTCACTCAAGCTGCTGGAAACAGGAAGTTTGAACATTATCCGCAATTTATTTTCTCACAGGCTGCAGCCAGAGATGTGATCCAGGGCAGACGGCAGACTTTAATTCAACAATAACTTCAATCTAGTAACACAAAACCTAATGCTTAGTTTATTGTTTCGAGGGAGCTGCTCTTTTTTCAGAAATGTCCCAGCCACTATAAAAGGAGGGAAACCCCCATACTAACATGGTATAATAATAATAATAATAGGATAATAGTATAGAAAGTTGTGTGCAGGCAGGTAGGGAGAACATCTGGAGAGCAGATGTTTTGGGTAAGGGCTACATCCACCCTTTTTTTTATAATGTGAGACTTTGAGAGGGATGGGGAGGGAATGGAAAGAAAAGGTTGAGAAAAGGAGGAATGGGGTGGGGAGATCACTGTAGAAGAGGGGAGGCTTAGAAAGAAAACAACATTTTGTAGAGGAAGAATCAGATCCTGAAGTGGGTGAGAAATATCCAGAGTACGGTGGGAGAAAGATAATATGGGGGTGGATGGGGAGAGCAGTTAAAGAGTGTATGGAGAGGGACAATATGGAGTTGGCAGATGTATTAAACAACTGTTCAGGGGTCTATAGGTTCCTGGTGCTTTACCTGAATAGCCCAGTGGGCCGTATTTAGAAAGCAGCAGTATCAGCTCTTTGGGCTGTATTTATAAACCCGCTAACTTTTCCTTACTGTGGTATTGTATGGCGATCTGTATCTTATAACGCTGTGGATGTATGACCGGAATCTTAAATACAGATGTGCTCCTAAAGGTGCGATATTGCCAAATAGCGCAGCTCAAAGGGTCGTATAGGTAAACGATGGTGGAGGTGCGCTCTTTCCAACTTGTGGGTGCAGACACCTCGTGGGTTCTTCCCTCGGGAACCAGCAGTATCACAGAAAGTAAGAAACTGAGGGTCGCACACCAAATGATAAGTCAATTTATTGTGAACCACACTTCACACGTAACACAAAGTTTCAGGGGGATGCCCCCTTCTTCAGGTGAAGGGGGTATCCCCCCAAAACGTTGTGTGATTCACAATAAATTGACTTATCATTTGGTGTGCGACCCTCCGTTTCTTACTTACTCAAAGGGTCGTATCCCTTCCTTAAATAAGGAGCATTAAATAACACTACTGGTTGGTACTCCATAAGAATACCGCTCCCTCAGTAAGGATACCGGACGCACGGACTGTACATACACACAGAAATGACCACAGTCTGTGGGGATCAATAGGAAAGAACAAACTGGACTCTAAAGAAAAAACATGAACCTTGTAGTTTCCCTTAGGGATATAAGGCTCGGGGCAGTGCTAGGCCTTTAATATAAACACACGGCCATATTGCCAAGCTGGTAGTAATTATGTTAATGTAGGAGTGGGAAATGTCACACACTGAATATTTGTTTTTAAAGGACAACTCCACCCTCATAAGAACATCTGTTAGAAAGAATGGCCTCTTTAAAATATGTTGATATATCATAGTTTGTCCTATGAATTATTTATTATATTATTATTCATTACTGTATGCCTGCTATGCTTCTGGATGCCTCATGGAAACTGAGCAATTTAGAAACCTCTACTGAGCCTGTACTGAGCCTGGGCATGCTCAGAAGGGGCAGACAGGGGATTAACATTCAGTTATTGGCAGTTACTAACTGGAAGGACCAGGTAGAAGCCTCTGCTGAGACAGTACAGGATTTCAGGTTAGACTTATATATTTCAGATTTCAAACTATGTTTACTGTTTTGGGGGGTGATTTACCTGTATGTAAGTTTTCATTTTGGGTCTGGACTTGCCCTTTAATTCCATTAAGATTATCACCTGCCAGGAATTGTGGGTAACAGGTAGAACCTGATATTACCTCATTGTGACAAGGAGTTTGTTCATCATAGAAGATAACAGGACGGTAGTGTGCAGGGGCCAAACCACAGGTCTATGGGGGGATATAAAAACATTGCTAGTTAATCATGTCAGACACATATCGAGAACAAATTATCCGTCAAGGTTTATAATATGCTGTTTATTTACGTTTGCTTTTTGTCTACCTTTACTATGTAACGAGATGGCTAGATTGAATGCTGTTGACTGATAAATCAAAGCAAGCATGCTGCTATAGTTCATGCCATTCTTAGCCACTAGAGGGCACTAACTTTATAATATATGATGTGATGCCAATCCCTATGAATAAACTTATCTGTAGATAAATTATGTGCAAAGGAAGACAAACAGATGATTTTGCCATGGGGGCAACTTGGGCAATTGCCCAAATTGCTGATGGAACTTTGTAAGTCACTAGCACATTGTCATAGCCATTGCCTCTATCTTTTGGTCACTGGTCAGCTGAAGAGCTGAAGCATAGATGGGCTATCGAATGGCCATCCACATGGCTACTACCAGTGCAATTAGAAAGGTAGAACGCAGCACTGCAGTCAGGGTTGGTTGGTGATGTAAAGTTCCTTTTAAAATGGTGAATTCCTGACCATGTAACTGTATTTATCTTTTCACTTCCTTTAAGCCAATCAGCATATGTGTGAAGTATTATGCCAACCTGCAACCAATCCGTGAATTAGCTCAGGCTTCCCCATAGCAGGCAACATCTACAATACTTTATTAGCGATCAATGAAACGGGTGAGTTTCCTTCTGACATCGGTTCTGCGGAATCTATTGCATTTCCCAAAATCAGATTCAATCCCAATTGAATCAAAGATTTTCTTAACCGAAAGTTCCGAATCGAAAGCAGATTCATCGCTAATTCTAATAGGTTTACACCTCGTTCTCACAATCTCTTGTTAATGAGACACTTTCTAATTCTGTTCGCCCGTAACCGTATTCGTGTTACGTTCTCTATATAAAGGGGGGGATGGGTTGTAGAAAAAGAACATTTCATATTTTAAACAAACGAGACCCCCATCTAGAGACGGAAGGGGCCAGAGGGTGTAAGTAACTTTCCCTGAATTCGTATTCCCCCTCCTATGAGTTTATTGTGATGGGAATAAATGAGTCATACAAGGACGATGAGAAATAGTGTGAAGACTAAAGGGAAAATAAGACGGGTGGGGGAGTGACATGACGGGTATGAAGGGGGGAGAAACATAGAGTAGATGGATGAGATGGGGCACAATGAAATAAGGGGAGGGGAAATATAAAGTATTGCCAGTATGGTAAAGACATCATTTCCCATAATGCACTGTTAAAGATAGAAAAGTCGCCATATCGTCTAGGTTGGCGAAGGGCCTGAATTATAGGAGAACACCCAGTTTTACGTTAGGTCTAATAAAAAGGGCCCCCAGTCTATTTTACATATGGAATCTGATGCTATGACTTTTCTATATCATTTCTGGATGTGCTTCTTTCATTTGAGACTGGTGGTTACAGGTATGGTCTGTACACTCAACCATTAGGGCAACCTATCAGAAGGCTTGTACATAATGGCCTACCAGCATGGCTAGTTTTCCTGAGTTTGCAGGAGGTAGTTAATATGCAGGTCCCATTGGTGATTTGACATGGACCCTTTTTTCTGTGTATTTTATTATTCTGACCAGGAATCTCTTTTCCATACACTCCAGAACTACATCTCCCAGCAGCCTTAGAAAGGCTGAGGGCAGCGATCTGGTAACAGCTGCGGTGGTTGAGTACCCCTGTAGAGTCAGCCTGGAAGCAATCAAGTCAAATATTGTATTAGTGGCACTAGCAATCCCAGAAACAAAATGACTTCCACATGTCCCAAACAAGGCGATCCTTATAGTGTGCACCGCCCTGGGGCGTTTGGAATGTTCTGCGTAGAGTAAGGATTTGTATGTTGGCAGTGCAGGCCCAAAGAGCGATACATGGAGGAGTCTTATCAGCAGAAGGCAGAACTACCATTCCCAGAACCCTCTGCTAGAAACAGACCCTGCTACAAATGATCCCTGACATTAGTTAGTGAGAGATCAAAGGTCAGCACATCTGGGATGGTTCATTGGCATCCTGAATTCCTGATCCTAATCTTCGCACTCCCTGGCTGATCCCTGATTTTTGTTTTAACACCCCCTCCCTGTCACATACACATATACACAAATGCACACACTGAAAGCATCTCCACGTGTCCAACTGTAGATCGGCTGCCCCCTGTTAACACACTACCCCAGGTAACACAATATCACAGAACTAGAGATGGCTGCACTTTAAAAAGGAAATAAAGCGCATGTGCTGACAAATCTCCTGCACATCAGTCTCTAGTTCTATGACACACACACACTATTCCAACCCAGTCCCCTCCTTTCTCTGGGTACCAGACGCTTTCCAGCTGTTGGTCTGTACACAGAGTCTCAGGTTACTGGGTTTCCTCCCTCCCAATCTGTCATCACAGATATTCTATGGCAGGGGCTGGTATAAGTAAACACGGAGAGCGGTGTGATAACGGTTTAGTAGTAACACAGATTGGCCAGCACATGATTTTCCTGACTGACAGACTACAGATCGATAAAACAAAATGGCAGATTGTCGTCGGGTACTGCTGATATTTCGGTGGGACCGGTCCAGCGGTCCATTAAAGACCGATATGCCTAATAACTCAATTTAGCGGAAAAAATATATTGGAAGTAATTTGCTCGATTGGCTATTTGCCCGGTGGCCGATTGGTCTGAATAATCGTCCCCCGTGCAACAAATCCATTGGCAGAAACACGTGCATTGGTGCAGTTTGTGTCATACACTGATAGTGGTGACACATGCAGGGCGATGTAATAAAAGTTCTTATCGTTAAAAAGCCAATCAGATGTTGTGTACCATTTTAAAGCTTACATCTGATTGGTTGGGGAAAATTTAGCACCAATTGTACCATTTTAAAGCTTAGATCTGATTGGTTGGGGCAAAATTGGCACCATTTTAATAATAGTTTAATAATTAGCTGTGCAAATTGGTCAGGATTTCAAGCAGAACTTCCAGCATCTATTTTGGAGCGACCAATCCTGCTGTCTGTTAAAGTCTGCAGTAGTATTTGTAATTTACTGATCATTTGCACCTACTGGGTTTTACTTAATTAATTACCACCTTAATGACCAAAATATCACCGCAAGCAGTTGATTGGGACATATAAGCCGGTGTACACCAGCCCATTGGAAAGAGGTTCTAGTGTCTGATGTGCTGACATTAAAACTCTGTTGGGCTGATGCAATAAGATGTGTGAGTGTTTGCCAGTGGCGTGCTAATAATTTGCTGCAACCAATCAGATATTACGTTTTTACTGGGTTACTGCAGTTGGATAATGTGATTGGTTGAGGCAGATTGGAAGTGCATTGGGAGAACTGTCTTGATCGCTTACTAGAACATCATATTGTTCATTTTCCATTGTCAGTCTTACTGAATTCCACCCTCTTGTTCATAAAAAGGGAGAGATCCCAAATAAGGAGAGGTAAGAGCACTGGCACATTTTGTTCTGCACGCTCCTTGGGTCAGACTGTCAGAGCAGTGGAATTAACTCTCTAAATGCTCATGCTGATGAATGTAATATAGTTATGTGTAGGAGCAACAGTTGCTGCCTCTTCCTTTAAACACAAAAGCTGGTCAGTAAATTAGAATCATGATGCAGGCTGTGTCGGTTTCTATATAGTCATACAACTTGAATTCAACAAACTGGTACTTGCAGGTTGTGGATTTCATATGTGTTTAGTTTTCTAGGAAAGAGGTAGCCACCCTGGTAGATTCCCCTGCTGATCAAAGACAAATCAGTGGACATCTATCTATCTATGAATAGCAAGGCGGAGTTAAAATACATGCACATCGTGTGTGGCCCTGCTAATTAGGGTTTTAAAGAGTGTTCTCTAATCAGCAGCGTGATCTAATACCGATGGTTCTGATTGGTTTGGGTGCATTATTCTATTTACATTGGGGAGCGGAAGTTAGCAGGGCTGCACTAGGGTTACGTTCACACTTCCTGTCTGACCCAAATGCATTTGTATCAATGGAGATAGGAATGCTTTCTTGCAGTGCATTTATGAAACACGCCGTACTGTACCATAAATGGGAAATATAATAGTATATGCTGCACTTCCAATAGGCAAAAGTTGTAGGCACACACCGGACAGATGAAGTCCAAACGGGAAATATAAAAACTTAATCTTTATTCATATAACAGTACACACACACGAATGAAAGCCTTACGCGTTTCGAGCCCGATTGGCTCTTAATGCTGCACTTCCCCACTTAGTGTGAATGAGCCCTAAGTGTGTTTCTCGTGCGCTTCCGGTTGCGATTTATAATCCTTTACACAAGAGAAATGCAGCACAGTTCAATCCATTTTCAGAGTGCATTTGATCACCAATTTTGTGCGTACCTCATGTGCAAGCGCACGGCAAAGGCTACCGTCTGCCATAGTGTGGCCTCAGCCTCACTGTATTTTAAAGGGCAATTGTGCCCAATAAAGTACCTTTGGAACTTTTCATATTGAAAAGTCTCTTTTCCATGTAGGTAGGAAAGCGTATTCCTACCTCCCTGGGTGGCTGCTAGCAGGAGTGGTGAGCTGTTAAAATTCCACTCATGCAGCAACTGACAGCTCACCACTCAGGAGAGATAGTCACACTCTGGATGCAGAGCAGTGTTCAGTGAGGGGTCAGCTGCAGCTTGGGCAGAACAGCTCACCGTGGGGTGGGGTTAAAGGTGTAAGGATTTTTGTGCCTATAAGCTCCTGAGACGTAAGTCCAACCCTGTAGGTAGGTAGATATTAGGCTCTCCTACTTTGCTGGAAAGGGTACATTTCCAATTTCAAAGGGATTTTTACTTACTGGGCACAGTTCCCCTTTAATTTACTCTTCAGCATGTTTTTTATTGGGTGCCCGCTGATTTTTCACCTACTGACCCTCCCTTGATAAGGTGTGTATATATATATATTGAGAGGTGTTAGCTAATGGCTTTATCATGGACTGCAGATATTCTAACTATATGTGCAGAGATAAGTCTGGGATAGGATGTGTTGAGACATCTTTGAACTACTCGCTTGGACATTTTCAACACCTGTTGCTGGAAGGCTGCAAGCTATTTGGCATGCTATCCAGATTGTCTGTGTAATCTTGGCCCCTGTTCCATATGTGAGAGGGATTACTGGTGATCAGCAGCATGGCCTAAAGGATTCAATCTGCTCGGAGAAAAACCTCAGGTTACCTAATTGTAGGAAATATGGACAACACGTGTATTTCCCAAACACACTGTAACTTTCCTGGACAGCGATACACAGTGAGACCACCTAGTGTAAGTCTCTGTACACATCTTTTGCCTGTGAAAGAGCGATGCTGGTAAAATGGTCAAACTAATCGATTGGACACTGATGTAAATTCCGTCCGATTTCAATGGACCGCATGATTGGTTTGTGCCAAATTTTTGTCCGCAGTCCATTTGCAGGCAACTGACGATATTTCAGCAAGGCCGACCAATTGCGTTGATCGGGTCGAAAAATATCGGCCCACACTCTACGTACCCAGCCCAATCTACTGAAGATGTTTCACTAGAAACACAAGGACAGCTGAACATCTTGTCAGAGTGGTTAAAAGATTACCAAATGGGATCAAGGGGGGAACCTTGAATGGAATGTCTAGGATAATGATGTCCTTACCCCAGGCATGTGGACGGTTACAGTGGCTACGTCACTGCTTCTCTATACAGGGGGACAGGGAAAAAAACTCCGTTTACCACCTCCCATCGAGGATAAATTCGATCCAGTTCTAACTTTATATCAAGTATGAAGCATGAAGAAGCTTTGATAGGTTGATTTAGTTTCGTGATGATTTACAGTATATTGTCCCTGTTAGGTGAGAGTTATGTAGATGGATGGTGAATCACTGTTATCCATTGTGACATCTCCAACCAGCAAATACAAAGTTATAGGCGGCAGTGCAGTGTATGGGGTTCCTTTCTTATCTCGCCCTGAAAGGTAATAGGTTCCCCTATTAGATCGACCCTTGAATGTATAATTAACATTACCTGAGCTTATTGTCAATTTGGCGTATCTGAGCTTCATCACTTTTTTTTGATTATCAGTACGGCTTGTGAAAAGACGGGAACTGACGTGCCTGCAAAATTTCCCTTTAAGGGTAACTGTGGTCTCTTCAAACAAGGATGATGTCTCTTTTCTGGTTTGTTACAGGCTTGTAAAGTTACACTCGGACAGTCAAGATAAACAAGGAAGTGAGAGGCAGTCACATGATATGCTGTGTAAGAAGATCTGCCATTAAAATCAGGGAGACTTGTGCCTAAAGGCAGGGAGGCAGAGCAATGGTGCTGGTGAAATATCACCTTTTATACTGCTATAAGTTTGCGTAGATTGCAACTTGAAGCATGATTCTGGAGTTGTTTAATAAAGAAAGGAGACCTCAGTTACCCTTTAATAAATGACTCCAAACAAATCACATCAGTAAACTGGAAAAGTCTAGTTAGAAGATGAAAGTATGAAATGCAATTCCAGTTTAATCAACCTCTTCAATAGTGGGACCTGAGGATGTACCAGCAGTTGGACAGCTAAGCCCCTGCACTCTGGGATTGAGATTATTTCATTGCATTTATCCTGTTATCTTCTGTTTATGTCACCCCTTCATATTCATCTTCACCAGTTGGTTTAAGTTAAATGTAAAGTGCCCATACATCTATAGAGATTACTTACCCGACCGAGCGCTCACCCGATGTTCCTTGATCCTGCCGGAACCGCTTCTCCCGATCTTACATTCGACCGACATGCGATTGCAAAATGAATGGGATTTTGCAATCGCATGTCGGTCGAATGTAAGATCGGGAGAAGCGGTTCCGGCAGCATCGATGAACATCGGGTGAGCGCTCGGTCGGGTAAGTGATATCTTATAGATGTATGGGCACCTTAAGGATTCCAAGGAATTCATTGTCCCTTTACATATCATGGTCTTACAATCATGGATCGTACAATATATCTTATCCGGGTCTTACAATATCGGATCGTACAATATCACGGATCTGTACAATATCATGGTCTGTACAATATCATGGTCTGTACAATATCATGTCTGTAAACATGGATCTACAATATCATGGTCTGTACAATATCATGGATCTGTACAATATCACGGGTCTGTACAATATCACGGATCTGTACAATATAACGGATCTGTACAATATCACGGATCTGTCAATATCCGATTGTACAATATCACGGATCTGTACAATTCACGGGTCTGTACAATATCACGGGTCTGTACAATATCACGGGTCTGTACAATATCACGGGTCTGTACAATATCACGGACTGTACAATATCACGGATCTGTACAATATCACGGGTCTGTACAATATCACGGATCTGTACAATATCACGGATCTGTACAATATCACGAGGTCTGTAACAATATCACGGGTCGACAATATCACGGGGTCTGTTACAATATACGGTCTGTAAAATATCACAGTCTGTACAATAATCGTGGATTCTGTACAATATCACGGTCTGTACAATATCGGGATCTGTACATATCACGGGTCTGTACAATATCACGGGTCTGTACAATATCACAGGTCTGTACAATATCGTGGATCTGTACAATATCGTGGATCTGTACAATATCACGGGTCTGTACAATATCGTGGATCTGTACAATATCACGGGTCTGTACAATATCACGGATCTGTACAATATCACGGATCTGTACAATATCACGGGTTCTGTACAATATCACGGGTCTGTACAATATCACGGATCTGTACAATATCATGGTCTGTACAATATCATGGATCTGTACAATATCACGGGTCTGTACAATATCACGGATCTGTACAATTCACGGGTCTGTACAATATCACGGGTCTGTACAATATCACGGGTCTGTACAATATCACGGGTCTGTACAATATCACGGGTCTGTATCCGATCTGTCTGTACAAATCACGGATCTGTACAATATCATCGGATCATGGTACAATATCACGGTCTGTACAATATCACGGATCTGTACAATATCACGGG
Source organism: Hymenochirus boettgeri (assembly GCA_019447015.1). NCBI lineage: Eukaryota > Metazoa > Chordata > Amphibia > Anura > Pipidae > Hymenochirus > Hymenochirus boettgeri. The sequence goes on along the minus strand of CM033471.1, from coordinate 258,856,237 downwards.
TCTGTACAATACCGGGTCTGTACAATATCACGTCTGTACATATCACGGGTCTGTACAATATCACGGTCTGTACAATATCACGGATCTGTACAATATCACGGGTCTGTACAATATCATGGTCTGTACAATATCACGGTCTGTACAATATCACGGATCTGTACAATATCATGGTCTGTACAATATCACGGGTCTGTACAATATACATGGTCTGACAATATCACGGAGTCTGTACAATATCATGGTCTGTACAATATCACAGGATCTGTACAATATCAACGGATCTAGCATATCACGGGTCGTACAAATCATGGTCTGTACAATATCACGGGTCCTGTTACAATATCATGGTCTGTACAATATCACGGATCTGTACAATATCACGGATCTGTACAATATCACGGATCGGTACAATATGCACAGGGTCTCATGGTACAATATCACGGATCTGTATACAATTCATGGTCTTTAAACAATATCATACGGACGGATCTGTACAATATCACGGATCTGTACAATATCATGGTCTGTACAATATCATGGTCTGTACAATATCATGGTCTGTACAATATCACAGGTCTGTACAATATCATGGTCTGTACAATATCATGGTCTGTACAATATCATGGATCTGGGACTTGTCAAGCTTGGCATCTCAAAGTCCTATTTCTATAGGGTCTAGAGAACCTCTAAATAGATCAGCATTGAGTTTCCCAAGCTCTTGTGGTAGATCAATTCCTTCATAGAGAGAATCGATTTCAATGCTAGCCTGAGTGCTTGAGGACTGGGTATGCTTGGCACGTTCCCAACCAGTACAGAAACGGCACTTTGGCTGGACAAAATACTGAAGCCAGTTATAATTATAAGATGTTACATAATTTGTTAGAAAATAAACCTCAGACCCATTTGGTAGTCGCCTATTAGACTTTGGTAGGTGCAGGTGTCTACAGCAGTAGAGGATCATGGCAAGTTGTGTGATAATAATTGTTTTCAGAATTTGTAATCATATTTCAATTTAAATGCTAAAAGTTAAGGTTCCTATTACATGGGGGAATCCTTGGTTTTAGCTGTTAAGGGGAACTTAAGGTAGCAATCCATTGCCCAAGAAAGTTGACATTTCTAAAATGTTAATATCTCTGATGTTGTTGTTTAGATAGTTAAGCTTCTGTAGATGATGTTCCAACATCCTTAGTGTGCACACATCATCGCTCTTATTAGTCAGCAGGATCTTTTGCTGAAGGAGGGGTGGAAGCATTTATTTATACACAATACGGGATGGGCAGTGCAAATGTAGTTGCACTGAACTTCCCCTTTAAGGCAGGAATCCTGGGTGCTGAATGTTAATATTCCAGAGCCATGTGGCCAATTGATGAAGAAGCTTCTGGGTTAAATAAAACTGTCCCAGTTGTTAGGAGACTTTTATAGCTATTCCTGTTTTCCCCATGGAGGTTATAGACCTTTATAGGATCCAATTCCATAATGACCTGGTTATTACTGACCAATGAATAGGGGCGTAGTTATAAAGGGCAAGGTGTGGTAATAATGGATAATAAGAGATCTGAAACCTCCCGGATATCTGCTAATGCTACTGTACGACACACACAGTGCTATGTTATCTATTCCTCTCCCCCCTATTATTCCCTATGTACAGTCTCTCCTTCCTTCTCTCTGTTCGTGTCTGTTTATTCCCCATTTCCACCACCCCCAATCTCCCTCCCTCGTTGCTGTATGGATCATTGTACTATTATAAATGCTCCTTTGTGTTTGGGGAAATATTTCCTTGTCTTGCGCCACTGTTTTCATGGCTGTAGTGATAACAATCGGAGCCAGGGGGCGACATTCAATTTACCCTGGAAATGCATGTGCTCCGCACTCATAAAGATCTCTAAAGGTGGGTACACACACACAATCCAATGTTATCATCCCTTTCTCATTACTGCGTGTAGCGCATTTTCCCAACGCTTGTGGAAATGCCTCGTAAATTTCCCTCAGCCTCTGTCATCCCTGTACTTAAAGTATATGGAGTCGGCTTGTATTTACGTACAGCCAGAGTGACTGGTCCCCGTGTAAAGCATAGTCCGTGTAAAAGATAGTCCCTGTGGTCCCTGTGTAAGCATAGTTCCCTGAGTAAAGCATAGTCCCGTGTAAAGCATAGTCACGTGAAAACATAGTCCCTGTGGTGCCGTGTGTAAAGCATAGTCTCTGTGTACGCATAGTCCCCAGTAGTAAGCATAGTCTCGTTGTAACGCATAGTCCCCGAATAAGCATAGTCCCCGTGTAAGCATAGTCTCTGTGTAAGCATAGTCCCCGTGTAAAGACATAGTCCCTGAGTAAAGCATAGTCCCTGAGCTAAGCCACTAGTCCCTGAGTAAAGCATAGTCCCTGTGTAAAGCATAGTCCCTGTGTAAAGCATAGTCCCTGAGTAAACCCTGAGTAAAGCATAGTCCCTGTGTAAAACATAGTCCCTAAGTAAAGCATAGTCCCTGTGTAAAGCATAGTCCTGTGTAAAGCATAGCACCTGAGTAAAGCATAGTCCCTGTGTAAAGCATAGTCCCTGAGTAAAGCATAATCCCTGAGTAAGCATAGTCCCTGTGTAAAGCATAGTCCCTGTGTAAAGCATAGTCCCTGAGTAAAGCACCCTGAGTAAGCGTTAGTCCCGTGTAAAGCATATCCCTGTGTAAAGCATAGTCCTGTTAGTAAAGCACCCTGAGTAAAGCATAGTCCCTGAGTAAAGCATAATCCCTGAGTAAAGCATAGTCCCTGTGTAAAGCATAGTCCCTGTGTAAAGCATAGTCCCTGTGTAAAGCATAGTCCCTGAGTAAAGCACCCTGTGTAAAGCATAGTCCCTGTGTAAAGCATAGTCCCTGTGTAAAGCATAGTCCTGGTAAGCATAGTCCCGGTAGTAAAGCCCCTGAGTAAGCGTAGTCCTGTGTAAAGCAGTAGTCCGAAGCGTAGTCCCTGAGTAAGCGAGTCCTGTAGTCAGCACAGTAGTCCCTGAGTAAAGCGTAGTCCCGTGTAAAGCGTGTATGTCCCTGTGGTTAAAGCGTATAGTCCTGTGTAAAGCATAGTCCCTGTGAAAGCGTAGTCCCTGTGTAAAGCTAGTCCCTGTGTAAAGCGTAGTCCTGTGTAAAGCATAGTCCCCTGTGTAAAGCGTAGTCCTGTAAAGAGTCCCTGTGTAAAGCGAGTCCTGAGTAAAGCACCCTGAGTAAAGCGTAGTCCTGTGTAAAGACAGTAGTCCTGAGTAAGCGTCAGTCCCCTGTGTAAAGCGTAGTCCCTGTGTAAAGGTAGTCTCTGTGTAAAGCATAGTCCCTGTGTAAAGCGTAGTCCCTGTGAAAGCATAGTCCCTGTGTAAAGCGTAGCCCTGGGTAAAGCATAGTCCCTGTGTAAAGCGTAGTCCCTGAGTAAAGCACCTGAGTAAAGCGTTAGTCCCTGTGTAAAGCACAGTAGTCCCTGAGTAAAGCGTAGTCCCTGAGTAAAGCGTAGTCCCTGTGTAAAGCACAGTAGTCCCTGAGTAAAGTTAGTCCCTGTGTAAAGCATAGTCCCTGAGTAAAGCACCCTGAGTAAAGCATAGTCCCTGTGTAAAGCATAGTCCCTGAGTAAGCACCCTGTGTAAAGCATAGTCCCTGGGTATAAAGCATAGTCCCCTGTGTAAAGCATAGTCCTGTGTAAAGCATAGTCCCTGAGTAAAGCGTAGTCCCTGTGTAAAGCGTAGTCCCTGAGTAAAGCGTAGTCCCTGTGTAAAGCGTAGTCCCTGAGTAAGCGTAGTCCTGTGTAAAGCATAGTCCCTGAGTAAAACATAATCCCTGAGTAAAGCGTAGTCCCTGTGTAAAGCATAGTCCCTGAGTAAAGCATAATCCCTGAGTAAAGCATAGTCCCTGTGTAAAGCATAGTCCATGTGTAAAGCATAGTCCCTGAGTAAAGCACCCTGAGTAAAGCGTAGTCCCTGTGTAAAGCGTAGTCCCTGAGTAAAGCACAGTAGTCCCTGAGTAAAGCGTGTCCCTGTGTAAAGCACTGTAGTCCCTGTGTAAAGCACTGTAGTCCCTGTGTAAAGCGTAGTCCCTGTGTAAAGCACAGTAGTCCCTGTGTAAAGCGTAGTCCCTGAGTAAAGCGTAGTCCCTGTGTAAAGCGTAGTCCCTGTGTAAAGCACAGTAGTCCCTGTGTAAAGCGTAGTCCCTGTGTAAAGCACAGTAGTCCCTGTGTAAAGCGTAGTCCCTAAGTAAAGCATAGTCCCTGTGTAAAGCACAGTAGTCCCTGAGTAAAGCGTAGTCCCGTGGTAAAGCGTTAGTTCCCTGTGTAAGAACAGTAGTCCTGTTAAAGCCACAGTGTCCTGTTGGTAAAGCGTAGTCCATGTGTAAAGCGTAGTCCCTGAGTAAAGCGTAGTCCCTGTGTAAAGCGCTAGTCCCTGTGAAGCACAGGAGTCCCTGTGTAAAGCGCTAGTCCTAAGTAAAGCAAGTCCCTGTGTAAAGACAGTAATCCTGAGTAAAGCGTAGTCCCTGTGTAAAGAGTAGTCCTGTGTAAGCACAGTAGTCCCTGTGTAAAGCACAGTAGTCCCTGTGTAAAGCGTAGTCCCTGTGTAAAGCGTAGTCCCTGAGTAAAGCGTAGTCCCTGTGTAAAGCGTAGTCCCTGTGTAAAGCACAGTAGTCCCTGTGTAAAGCACAGTAGTCCCTGTGTAAAGCGTAGTCCCTGTGTAAAGCGTAGTCCCTGTGTAAAGCGTAGTCTCTGTGTTAAGCGTATGGAGAACGCTTGGGACTGCAGATTTCCCCCAGCCGTGGACGACGGGGGGCAAAACGAAGAGTAAGGGGACGCAAGGAAGGGGTAAATCGACGACAGAGTCCGGATAAAGCAGGGGCGACCCCGCAGGAGGGGTGGGGCCAAATTGTGAGGCCGGCATAGCGCCATGAGGGCAAGAAGGCCGACAAGTGCGTGATGGGTCGAAAAAATAGAGCAGACACACACAACCTACTACACCCAGCCCAATCTACTGAGGAAGGTTCAATAAGGACGAGAGAGCACAAGGACCACTGATGCATCTTGTCAGAGGGTTGAAAGAGAGTACCAACTGGGATCAAAGGGGGAACCTTGAATGGAATGTCTAGGATAATGAGTCTTACACCCAGCATGTGGACGTTACAGTGCTACGTTCACTGCTGTCGCTTCAGGGGGACAGGAAAAACTCGTTACCACCCCCATCGGGGATAATTCATCCAGTTCTAACTTTATTAAAGTATGAGGCATGAAGAATCTTGATAGGTTATTTATTCGTGATGATTACAGTACTAATTAGTCCCGTAGGTGAGAAGGTAGGTAATGATGGTGAGATCATGTATCCGTGTGTAACTGCCTCCAAAGCCACCAGCAAAATACCGATGCTCAAAGCGGTTAGGTGACCTGCAGGCAGCAGACAGTGAGTATGGGCGTTACAATTTGCTTATCTCGACCGACGGACCACACGAAGGGCCCTGAATGGTATAGTTCCACTATAGTCGACCCTTGGATGTCTAAGATTAACATTAACCTGAGCTTATTGTGCAATTTGGCGTATCTGACTCAGCACTTTTTTTTGATTATCAGTACGGCTTGTGAGAAAGACGGGAACTGAATCGTGCCTGCAAAATTTCCTTTAAGTATAACTGTGGTCTCTTCAAACGCGAGCTGAGTCTTCTTTTCTGGTTTGTTAAAAGGCTTGTAAAGTTACACTCGGACATCAAGAAAACAGGAAGTGAGAGGCAGTCACATGATATGCTGTCGTAATGTCAGAAGATCTGCATTTAAAATCAGGAGACCTTGTGCCTAAAGGCAGGCTAGGCAGAGCAATGGTTGGCTGGTGAAATATCACTTCTATACTGCGATAAGGTTTTGCGGTAAGATGCAACTTGAAGCATGATTCTGGAGTTGTTTAATAAAGAAAGGAACCTCAGTACCCTTTAATAAATGACTCCAACAAATCACCATCAGTAAACTGAAAGTTCTAGTTAGAAGATGAAAAGTATGAAATGCAATTCCAGTTTAATCAACCCTTGCAATATGGAGTGGGACATCGAGGATGTACCAGCAGTTTGGACACGCTAAGCCCCTTGCACTCTGGGATTGAGATTATTTCATTGCATTATCACTGTTATCTTCTGTTTATGTCACCCACTTCATATTCAATCTTCACCAGTTGCGTTTTTAAGTTTTTAAATGCTAAGGTGCCCATACAGCATAAGATTTACTTTACCCGACCGAGCGCCTCACCTCGATTTCCTATTGATCCTGCCGAACCGCTTCGCCCGATCTTACATTCGACCGACATTCGATTGCAAATGAAGGGATTTTGCATCGCAGTGTCGGTCGAATGTAAGATCGGGAGAACGGTTTTCCGGCAGCATCGATAACATCGGGTAGCGCTCGGTCGGTAAGGAATCTATATAGTAGGGGCACCTTAAGGCTTCCATAGGAATTAATGTCCCTTTTACATATCATGGTCTGTACAAGATCATGGATCTGTACAATTCATGGACTGTACAATATCACGGGTCTGTTACAATATCAGCGATCTGTACATATCACGGATCTGTACAATATCATGGTAGTGTACAATTCATGGTCTGTACAATATCATGGTCTGTAACAATATGCATCTGGAAAAAGATTCTGTTAACAATATCACATCACATACAGGTTCTGTACAAATCACGGATCTGTACAAATCACGGGCTGGTACAATATCACGGATCTGTACAGATATCGTATCGAACCGATCTGTACAATATCACACGGATCTGTATCAATATCACGTACTGTACAATATCAAGGGTCTGTACAATCACGTGGTCGGACAATATCAACGGGTCTGTACAATATCCGCGACATCAGGAGCTGTACAATTCCGGATCTGTACAATATCAGCGGATCTGTACAATATCACGGGTATGTACAATAACACGGATCTGTAACAATTCACGGGTCTGTAGCAATAATCACGGGTCTGTGACCATATTCGACAATTGCGCGGTATGTACAAATCACGGACACACAGTTCTGTTCAATATCGTGGACTAAGGTCTGTACACTATCGTGGATCTGTAACAATACATCACGGGTCCTGACATATGTGTACATACAAGGGGGACTGTACAATATCAGGGTCTGTACAATATCCGGGTCTGTACAATATCACAGGTATGTACAATATCGTGGATCTGTACAATATCACGTGGCTGCATATATGATGACAATATCACGGACGTCTCAGTACACGGTCTGGATAACTGACATATCACGTGATCTGTTACAATATCACGGATCTGATACAATATCACTGGATCGTACAATACACGGGTCTGTACAATATCACGGTCGTGTACATCACGCAATATCACGGATCTGTACAATATCACGGGTCTGACATATCACGGTATCTGTACAATATCACGGGTCTGTACAATATCACGGGTCTGTACAATATCACGGGTCTGTACAATATCACGGATCTGTACAATATCACGGATCTGTACAATATCACGGATCTGTACAATATCACGGTCTGTACAATATCACGGATCTGTACAATATCCAACGGGTCTGTACAATATCACGGGTCTGTACAATATCACGGGTCTGTACAATATCACGGGTCTGTACATATCACGGTGTACTCACGTCTGTACAATATCACGGGTTTACAATATCATGGTCTGTACAATATCAACGGGTCTGTACAATACACAGGATCTGTACAATCCGGCTGTACATTCACTGGTCGACTATCATGTCTGTACAATCACGGGTCTTACAATAATCATGGTCTTACAAATCACGGATCTGTACAATATCACGGATCTGTACAATATCACGGGTCTGTACAATATCATGGTCTGTACAATATCACGGGTCTGTACAATATCATGGTCTGTACAATATCACGGATCTGTACAATATCACGGATCTGTACAATATCACGGGTCTGTACAATATCCGGGTCCTGACAATATCACGGAATCTGTACAATATCATGGTAGTACTGTACAATATCACGGATCCTGTCCAATATCATGGGATCTGTACAATATCACGGTTCATTTACAATATCACGGATCTTTACAATATCATGGATCTGTACAATATCATGGTCTGTACAATATCACGGATCTGTACAATATCATGATCTGTACAATATCATGGTCTGTACATATCAACAGGTCTGTAACATTCACACAGGTCTGTACAATATCATGGTCTGTACATATCATGGATCTGTACAATATCTTGGCTGTACAATATCTGGATCTGGACTTGTCAAGCTTGGCATCTCAAAGTCCTATTTCTATAGGGTCCTAGAGAACCTCTAAATAGATCAGCATTGATTTTCCAAGCTCTTGTGGTAGATACATTTCCTTCATAGAGAGAATCGTTCAATGCTAGCCTGAGTGCTTGAGGACTGGGTATGCTTGGCACGTTCCCAACCAGTACGAAACGGCACTTTGTCTGGACACAAATACTGAAGCCAGTTAAATTATAAGATGTTACATAATTTGTTAGAAAATAAACCTCAGACCCATTGTAGTATCGCCTATTAGACTTTGGTAGGTGCAGGTGTCTACAGCAGTAGAGGACATGGCAAGTTGTGTGATAATAATTGTTTTCAAATTTGTATCATATTTTCAATTTAAAATGCCTAAAAGTTAAGGTTCCTATTACATGGGGAATCCTTGGTTTTAGCTGTTAAGGGAACTTAAGGTAGCATCCATGCCCAAGAAAGTTGACATTTCTAAATGTAATAATCTCTGATGTTGTTGTTTAGATGAGTTAAGCTCTGTAGATGATGTTCCAACATCCTTATGGTGCACACATCATCGCTCCTATTAGTCAGCAGGATCTTTTTGCTGAAGGAGGGTTGGAAGCATTTATTTATACACAATACGGGATGGGCAGTGCAAATGTAGTTGCACTGAACTTCCCCTTTAAGCAGGAATCCTGGGTGCTGAATGTTAATATTCCAGAGCCATGTGGCAATTGATGAAGAAGCTTCTGGGTTAAATAACACTGTCCCAGTTGTTAGGAGACTTTTATAGCTATTCCTGTTTTTTCCATGGAGGTTTACAACCTTTATAGGATCCAATTCGATAATGATCCTGTTATTATTGACAATGAATAGGGGCGTAGTTATAAAGGGCAAGGTGTTGTTAAAATAATGGATAATAGAGATCTGAAACCTCCCGGATATCTGCTAGGCTACTGTACGACACACACAGTGCTATGTTATCTATTCCTCTCCCCCCTATTATTCCCTATGTACAGTCGTCTTCTCCTTCCTTCGCTCGTTCGTGTCTGTTTTTTCCCACCTATCCACCACCCCCAATCTCCCTCCCTCGTTTGCTGTGGATCATTTGAACTATTATAATGCTCCTTTGTGGTTTGGGGAAATATTTCCTTGTCTTGCGCCACTGTTTTTTCATGGCTGAGTGATAACATCGGGAAGCCAGGGGGGCGACATTCAATTTACCCTGAAATGCATGTGCCTCCGCACTCATAAGATCCCTAAAGGTGGGTACACACACACATCCAATTTATCATCCCTTTCTCATTACTGCGTGTAGCCATTTTCCCCAACGCTTGTGGAAATGCCTCGTAATTTTCCTCAGCCTCTGTCATCCACTGTACTTAAAGTATATGGAGTCGTCCACGCTGGGGAATCTGAGTCCCAAGCGTTCTCCTACGCTTAAACAAGACTACGCTTTACAACTAAAGGGACTACGCTTTACACAGGGACTACTGCTTTACACACAGGGACTACTGTGCTTACACAGGTATACGCTTTACACAGGGACTACGCTTTAACGCTCGACTACGCTTTACACAGGGACTACGCTTAATACACAGGGACTACTGTGCTTTACACAGGGACTACTGTGCTTTACACAGGGACTACCTTTAACCAGGACTACGCTTTACTCAGGGTACTTGTGCTTTACACAGGGACTATGCTTTACTAGGGACGACGCTTTAACCAGGGACTAACTGTGCTTTACACAGGGACTATACGCTTTACACGGGACTACGCGACTCAGGACTACGCTTTACACAGGGACTACGCTTTACACAGGGACTAACTGTCTTTACACAGGGACTACTGTGTTACACAGACTATACGCTTTACAGGGACTCAAGCGCTTTACCCAGGGACTACTGTGCTTTACCAGGACGTCACTTAGGGACTAAACGCTTTAGACACAGACTACTGTTGCTTACACAGGGACAACGCTTTACACAGGGACTACGTCTTTACACACAGGATAGCTTTACACAGGGACTAAAGCTTGTACTCAGGACTACTTTACACAGGGACTACGTGCTTTACACGCAGGGACTACAGTGCTTACACAGGACTACAGTGCTTTAACGGGCTCGCTGTAACTATGACATGTCTTTACTCAGGGACTTCGCTTTACACGGGACATACGCTTTACTCAGGGGCTTACCTGGCTAGTGCTTTATCACAGGACTATGCCTTTACACAGGGACTAGCTTTACCAGGGATTTAGGCTTTACTTCAGGGACTATGCTTTACACAGGGACTACGCTTTCACTCAGGGACTTATGTTTTACTCAGGGACTAATGCTTTACACAGATACGCTTTACTCAGGAGCTACGCTTTACACAGGGACTACACGCTTTTACGCTGGGACTACTGTGCTTTAACCCGGGGAATCGCTTTACTCAGGACTATCTTTACACAGGACTAAGCTTTAATTACTACACGGGACATGCTTTACAACGGGACTATGCTTTACACAGGGTGCTTTACTCAGGGACTATGCTTTACACAGGGACTAGCTTATACTCAGGGTGCTTTACCTGGCTATGCCTTTACACAGGGACTACACTTTACTCAGGGCTACTGTGCTTTACACAGGACTACGCTTACTCAGGACTACGCTTACTCAGGACTACTGTCTTTACACAGGGACTAACGCTTACTAGGGTGCTTTACTACGCTTTACACAGGGACTATGCTTCACAGGGACTACACGCTTTACACAGGGACTATGCGTTACACAAGGGACTATACCGCTTTACACAGGACTAATGCTTTACAACAGGCTATACGCTTTACACGGGACTACGCTTTACACAGGACTACGCTTTAACTCAGGACTACTGTGCTTAACACAGGGACTACGCTTACTCAGGTGCTTTACTCAGGGACTACGCTTCACAGGGACTATCTTTACACGGGACTACGCTTACACAGGACTATTGCTTTACACAGGGACCGCTTTACACAGGGACTATGCTTTACACAGGGACTACGCTTTACACAGGGACTATGCTTTACACAGAGGACTACGCTTTACACGGGACTATACGCTTTAACCTTACCAGGGACTACGCTTTACTCAGGGACTACTGTGCTTTACACAGGGACTACTCTTGACTCAGACTAACGCTTTACTCAGGGACTACTGTGCTTTACACAGGGACTACGCTTTACTCAGGGTGCTTTACTCAGGGACTATGCTTTACACAGGACTATGCTTTACACAGGGACTATGCTTTACACAGGGACTATGCTTTACACAGGGTGCTTTACTCAGGGACTATGCTTTACACACGGGACTATGCTTTACACAGGGACTATGCTTTACCAGGACAGCTTTACTCAGGGATTATGCTTTACTCAGGGACTATGCTTTTTTTACCAGGTGCTTTACTCAGGGACTATGCTTTACACCCAGGGACTATGCTTACACAGGACTACGCTTTACTACCAGGTGCTTTACTCAGGGGACTATGCTTTACCAGGGACTATGCTTTACACAACAGGGACTATGCTTTACTCAGGATTTATGCTACCTCGACTATGCTTTACACAGGGACTATGCTTACTCAGGTGCTATGCTTTACACACGGGACCTATGTCTTTACACAGGGACTATGCTTTAACTAGGGACTATGTTTTACACAGGGACTTATGCTTTAACCAGGGTTTACTCAGGGGACTATTTTAAACAACACGGACTATGCTTTATACCAGGACTATGCTTTACTCAGGACTAGCTTTACTCAGGGACTATGCTTTACTCAGGGACTATGCTTAACACGGGGACTATATGCTTTACGACATGCTTACGGGACTATGCTTACGGGGACTATGCGTTACACAGGGACTATGCTTTACACGGGGACTATGTTACACGAGACATGCTTACAAACACACACCACACACAATGACTAGTTTCACGTGACATGTTTACACGGGGACTATGCTTTAACAGGGACTTGCTTACAGACAGGGACTATTACGGACTAGCTTCACGGGCGTCATATGTACAGTAAACAAGCCTAAAGTGACTTCTGTTATTGTACAGTCATAGAGTGACTGACCTGATGCTATTGTAAAGCCATAGAGTGACTGCCCCTGTATCATTGTACAGCCTAGATTGACTGTCCTGTATCTATTGTACACCTAAGAGTGACTGTCCCTGTATCTATTTGTACAGCCATAGATTGACGGTCCCTTTATCACTGTACAGCCATAAGAGTGACTGTCCTGTATCTACTAGTACAGCCGTAGAGTGACTGTCCCTGTAATCTACTGTACAGCCGTAGAGTGACTGTCCCTGTATCTACTTTTACACCATAGATGGACTGTCCCTGTATCACTGTACAGCCGTAGGTTACTGTCCCTGTATCTACTGTACAGCCATAGAGTGACTGTCCCTGTATCTACTGTACAGACGTAGATTGACTGTCCCTGATCTACTGTACTAGCTCCGTATAGTGCCGTCCCTATCTACTGTACAGCCGTAGAGTGACTGTCCCTGTATCTACTGTACAGCCGTAGAGTGGCTGTCCCTGTATCTACTGTACTGCCGTAGAGTGGCTGTCCCTGTATCTACTGTACAGCCGTAGAGTGCTGTCCCTGTATCTACTGTACAGCCGTAGAGTGACTGTCCCTGTATCTTACTGTACACCGTAAGTGGGCTGTCCCTGTATCTACTGTCACAGCCGTTAGAGTGCTGTCCCTGTATCTACTGTACAGCCGTAGAGTGGACTGTCCCTGTATCTACTGTACAGAGCCGTAGAGTGGCTGTCCCTGTATCTACTGTACAGCCCGAGAAGTGGCTTCCCTGTATCTACTGTACAGCCGTAGAGGTGGCTGTCCCTGTATCTACTGTACAGCCGTAGAGTGGCTGTCCCTGTATCTACTGTACAGCCGTAGAGTGGCTGTCCCTGTATCTACTGTACAGCCGTAAGTGGCTGTCCCTGTATCTACTGTACAGCCTTAGAGTGTCTGTCCCTGTATTACTGTACAGCCGTAGAGTGGCTGTCCCTGTTTTGTGGGGTTTTTATGGGGGTTCCTGTATCTACTGTACAGCCGTAGAGTGGCTGTCCCTGTATCTACTGATACAGCCGTAGAGTGGCTTGGCTGTCCCTGTATCTAACTGTACAGCCGTAGAGTGGCTGTCCCCTGTATCTACTGTAGCAGCCGTGAGAGTGCTGTCCCTGTATCTACTGTACAGCCTTAGTGGCTGTCCCTGTATTACTGTACAGCCGTAGAGTGGCTGTCCCTGTATCTAACTGCTACAGCCGTAGAGTGGCTGTCCCTGTATCTACGGTACAGCCGTAGAGTGGCTGTCCCTGTATCTACTGTACAGCCGTGAGTGGCTGTCCCTGTATCTACTGTACACCGTAGAGTGGCTGTCCTGTATCTACTGTACAGCCGTAGAGTGGCTGTCCCTGTTTCTATGTACAGCCGTAGAGTGGCTGTCCCTGTATCTACTGTACAGCCGTAGAGTGGCTGTCCCTGTATCTACTGTACAGCCGTAGAGTGGCTGTCCCTGTATCTATGTACAGCAGTAGAGTGTGTCCCTGTATCTACTGTACAGCCGTAGATTACGTCCCTGTATCTACGTCAGCGTAGAGTGCTGTCCCTGTATCTACTGTAAGCCGTATAGTGCTGCCCCTGTATCTACTGTACAGCCGTAGAGTGACTGTCCCTTTATCTACTGTAAGCCTAGAGTGGCTGTCCCTGTATCTACTGTAGCCCTAGAGTGAGCTGTCCCTGTATCTACTGTCAGGTCCGATGGCGTCCTTTATCTAGGTACAGCCTAGGTGACTGTCCCTGTCTACTGTAAAGCAGCGTAGAGTGGCTGTCCCTGTATCTACTGTACAGCCGTAGAGTGGCTGTCCCTGTATCTACTGTACAGCCGTAAGTGGCTGTCCCTGTATCTACTGTACAGCCGTAGAGTGGCTGTCCCTGTATCTACTGTACAGCCGTAGAGTGGCTGTCCCTGTATCTACTGTACGCGTAGTAGTGGCTGTCCCTGTATCTATGTAAAGCCGTAGAGTGGCTGTCCTGTATCTACTGTACAGCCTAAGAGTGGCTGTCCCTTGTACTCTCTGTACAGCCTTGAGTGGCTGTCCCTGTATCTACTGTACAGCCGTAGAGTGGCTGCCCTGTATCTACTGTACAGCCGTAGAGGGTGCTGTCCTGTATCTACTGTACAAGCCGTAGAGTGGCTGTCCCTGTATCTACTGTACAGCCGTAAGTGGCTGTCCTGTATCTACTGTACAGCCGTAGATGGCTGTCCCGTATCTACTGTATCACCTGAGTGCTGTCCTCTGTATCTACTGTACAGCCGTTAGAGTGGCTGTCCCTGTATCTACTGTCCAGCCGTAGAGTGCCTGTCCCTGTATCTACTGTACAGCCGTAGAGTGGCTGTCCCTGTATCTATGTACAAGCCGTAGAGTGGCTGTCCCTGTACTCTGTACAGCGTAAGTGGCTTCCTGTATCTACTGTACAGCCTAGAGTGGCTGTCCCTGTATCTACTGTACAGCCGTAGATGTTGCTGTCCCGTATCACTGTAAGCACCGTAGAGTGCTGTCCCTGTATCTACTGTACAGCCGTAGAGTGGCTGTCCCTGTATCTACTGTACAGCCGTAGAGTGGCTGTCCTGTAATCTACTGTACAGCCGTAGAGTGGCTGTCGATCCCTGTACACCGTAATGCTGTCCCTGTATCTATACTGTACAGCCTAGAGTGGCTGTCCTATCTACTGTACAGCCGTAGAGTGGCTGTCCCTGTATTACTGTACACCGTGAGTCTGTCCCTGTATCTACACAGCCGTAGAGTTGCTGTCCCTGTATCTACCGTACCCGTAGAGTGGCGGTCCCCTGATTTACTGTACACCGCATAGGGACTGTCCCTGTATGCTCTGTAGCAGCCGTATAGTGACTGTCCCTGTATCTACTGTATCAGCCGTAGGTACTGTCTCGTTTACTGTACACCGTAGAGTGACTGTCCCTCTATTTACTGTAAGCCATAAGTGTGACTGTCCCTGTATCTATTGTACACCCATAAATGACTGTCCCTGCATTCACTGTACTTTAAACCATTGATGTGCTTTTAAACCATTGCTTGCAGTCATGTAGTTTCTGATACAGTTTCCCAGACAATCCAATATTCCTAAACTTTAGGCTGTTCCCCTGATTTCTATTGTTTATGCTGTGAAGGTTCTCGTTCATCCAGGTCATGTATATCTGTATTTCTTCCCGGTCATGGTATATCTGAATTCATTCATCAGGTCATGGTATATCTGTAATATTCATTCATCCAGGTCATGGTCTATCTGTATCATCCATCCAGGTCATGGTATATCGTAATATTCATTCATCCAGGTCATGGTATATCTGTAATATCCATCCATCCAGGTCATGGTATATCTGTAATATTCTTCCTCCAGGTCATGGTATATCTGTATATTATTCATCCAGGTCATGGTCTATCTGTAATATCCATCCATCAGGTCTGGTATATCTTAATATTCATTCATCCATTCATGGTATATCTGTAATATTCATCCATCCAGGTCATGGTATATCTGTAATATTCATTCATCCAGGTCATGGTATATCGTAATATTCATCATCCAGGTCATGGTATATCTGTAATATTCATTCATCCAGTTCATGGTATATCTGTATATTCATCCATCCAGGTCATGGTATATCTGTAATATTCATATTCATCCGGTCCGGTCTATCTGTAATATCATCCATCCAGGTTCTGGTATTCTAAGTATATCTGTAATATTCATTCATCCAGGTCATGGTATATCTGTATATTTCATTCATCCAGGTCATGGTTATCTGTAATATTCATTCATCCAGGTCATGGTATATCTGTAATATTCATTCATCACAGGTCATGGTATATCTGTAATATTCATTCATCCCGTCATGGTAATCTGTATATTCATTCATCCAGGTCATGGTATATCTGTAATATTCATCCATCCAGGTCATGGTATATCTGTAATATTCATTCATCCGTCATGGTATCTGTAATCTTCATCCATCCAGTGTCATGGTATATCTGTAATTTCATTC
Organism: Hymenochirus boettgeri; assembly: GCA_019447015.1. Taxonomy (NCBI): domain Eukaryota; kingdom Metazoa; phylum Chordata; class Amphibia; order Anura; family Pipidae; genus Hymenochirus; species Hymenochirus boettgeri. Next base: position 258,839,866 of record CM033471.1, on the reverse strand, counting down.
ATCCAGGTCATGGTATATCTGTAATATTCATTCATCCAGGTCCTGGTATATCTGTAATATCTCTCATCCAGGTCCTGGTATATCTGTAATATTCATCATCCAGGTCATGGTATATCTGTAATATTCATCCATCAGTCCTGGTAGTCATGTATATCATCATCAGGTATTATATTCTTCTATTCATCCATCCAGGTCATGGTATATCTGTATATTCATCCATCCAGGTCATGGTATATCTGTAATACATCCATCCAGGTCATGGTATTCTGTATATTCATACCTCCAGTCATGGTATATCTGTTAATATTCATCATCAGTCTGGTATATCTGTAATATTCATTCATATCCGTCATGGTATATCTGTAATTCATTCATCCAGTCAGGTATATCTGTAATATTCATCCATCCAGGTCATGGTATATCTGTAATATTCATCCATCCAGGTCATGGTGTATCTGTAATATTCATCCATCCAGGTCATGGTGTATCTGTAATATTCATCCATCCAGGTCATGGTATATCTGTAATATTCATCCATCCAGGTCATGGTATATCTGTAATATTCATCCATCCAGGTCATGGTGTATCTGTATATTCCATCCAGGTCATGTGTATCTGAATATTCAGTCACCAGTCATGGTATATCTGTAATATTCATCCATCCAGGTCATGTGTATAATCTTGTAATATTCATCAATCCAGGTCACGGTATATCTGTAATATTCATTCATCCAGTCACGGTATACTGTAATATTCATCCATCCCAGGTCACGGTATATCTGTAATATTCATCCATACAGGTCATGGTATATCTGTAATATTCATCCATCCAGGTCATGGTATATCTGTAATATTCAGTTAGATCAACTGGGCTGAAAGTTTAATTTTTGAAGACGTTTCGCTAGACACGTCTTCAAGAACTAAACTTTCAGCCCAGTTGATCTAACTGAATACAACAGATATTTCTATTGTTTACATCTCGGGAATGGTCACCCATCTCCTGCAGGGATCCCCTGTTCCTGGGATTATAGGAATCCAGCCCATGCCAGGAATGTTCCAGTCTGTCTCTTCTCTGGCCATTTAAAGCAGTTCTTCCTGAATTTATGATTCTCTTCTGTAATCTGGAGCCAGAGGGAAGGGGTCTGGTTTCTGTCACTTGATTAGTTATTAGGAACCTGTATTATTAAACCCTTCATTCCGACACTTCTACCTTTAAAGGAGAACATTTCAAATCTTAACTTTGTGGAAGATAAGGCGACAATCTGACACTATTATGGGCAAGGCCACACCGCACACACACAGGCGATTGTGTGTGCGATTTCGGTGCGATTAACCTGCGATTACGCTTGCGATTTTACCTTTTGAAATATGGAAACGCACAATTGCAACGTACGTGAAATCAAACAATTTTGGTGCATTGCCGCGGTTTTAATATAATTTAAAATCGCACCAAAAGCGCTAGTGTGGCCTAGCCCTAAAGGAAAACTATATTCACCTACCAATGTAAAATCTTAAAGGGCATGTTTACCTCCTAACAACGTTTCACTCAATACTCACCTAAATACGCAATACTTCGTATGTCAGTGCCAAGGAAATCCTCTCTCAGCAGCGTCTGGAAGAAATGTAAGGATGGTGAAAATGGGATTGGGGGGTTAGTGTTAAATGTTAAATACTCTGTTAGACGGGCAAACATGCACATTAACTTTTTAAAAGGCAGCAATAAATTATTTGCTATAAAACTTTGTATTACTCCATAAAACCCTCCTATAACTCCTCATATAGTCCTTACAGCCTAATTACACTGTGTAACCCCAACTATTACTCCATTTAACACCTCCTATTACTCTGTAACCCCTCCTATTAATCCATGTAACTCCTCCTATTACTCCATTTAACCCCTAATAATACTCCATGTATCCCATCCTATAGTCCTTATAGCCCCTCCTATTACTCTCTGTAACCCCTCCTAATTCTCTTTGTAACCCCTCCTATTACTTCATGTAACCCCTCCTATTACTCCTTGTAACCCCTCTTATAACTCCATGTAACCCCTCCTATTACTCCTTGTAACCCCTCTTATAACTCCATGTACCCCCTCCTATTACTCCTTGTAACCCCTCCTATTACTTCATGTAACCCCTCCTATTACTCCTTGTAACCCCTCTTATAACTCCATGTAACCCCTCCTATTACTCCTTGTAACCCCTCCTATTACTTCTTGTAACCCCTCCTATTACTCCTTGTAACCCCTCCTATTACTCCATGTAACCCCTACTATAACTCCATGTAACCCATCCTATTACTCCAGGTAACCCCTCCTATTACTCCAGGTAACCCCTCCTATTACTCCATGTAACCCCTCCTATTACTGCATGTAACACTACTCTATAATATTTCCATTAGTTCCCCTGTAACATGGCGATTCTCATTATTAGTTGCTTGCGGATATTTTTCTTGCCTGTTTATATAAATAGAGGCTGTGCAGCAATTAAAGGATGACTGTGTAGCCTCTGGCCCCATTAGTTCCCACAGGGCTGGCTGTGGGTGAGGCGGTGCTGGCAGGGAGCCGGGCAGTAAGCAGTGTGGGGTAGAAATGTTTATTTGTAGAGTAAACCAGATCCATAAAAGGGGAAGGAGAGAGAACAGGCAGCGCTGGGACAGTGTATCAGATAGAGGATGAAATGGGGATTAATCAGTAAAACGATGCAGGTTAAAGGGGAACAAAACCTAAAGTAGTAACTTTTCAAGCAGATATTGATGCTTTAAATTTCTAAAATCTCTATTTTAGGTTTAGTTCCCCTTTAACCTGGGCTGATTAGAATTCCCATTTGTGGCTAATTCTATTAAAGGGACCTGATTAATAATATGGGGGGGTCACATCCCATTAGAGCTCTGGGCTGCATGTCTTCATGGACCCAGTTTAAAGGGGCAGCTGCACAGTTTTCTGTCTGTAACAAATACACTGTAATGTGCCCTTTGACATGCCTGTCAGCTTAACCAGATAACTGCAAGCTGGTTCCATCTGGCACAAGGCCTGAGGCGAGGGCACTTAACTCAGATGCTCCAACCAGATTTTCCCCAATAATAAAATCAAAGTGGGACTAAAATCTTTTTAGTTTTAAAAAATCTTTGAATTTGTAAAAATATAAATAAATTAGCAAATGGCAGACGTGGAAAGTTCAACAGACTGAAGACTGACTGTGCGGACTTCAACGGACCACACAATTGGTCCACATGGTCCTGGAACTGGACCTCTAAGGGCGAAAAATATTTTCATGTATCGGTCAGTTGGGCCTAAAAATCTGCTTGTGTGTAACCAGCCTTAAGGTTCGTACATACCTGGCGATGTTCACCCGAGCTCCAAGCCCCGACCAACCCCTGAGCCCGACATAGTGTGTATGCGCTCGGTCAGGGGTCATTCCGCCTGATGTGTATGAACCAGGCTTGACTCAGCGCTCGGGTGAACATCGCCAGGTGTGTACGAACCTTTAGATGTCTAGGAAATCTAAAGTGTTTTCTGACATTGCGGTAAATCACCGCCAATCATGCATTCCGCAAAATCGGATGTGGCGAACTGTCGGCCATGTCATTTGTCCCGGCCGATTGCTTGCTAGTGGCGAACAGTTGTCTAGGATAAAAAGAAGTGTGTACCCAGCCAGCATTTTCAAATTCAGTCCAAGGTCTACGTGGGCCCCCAAAATGACTGGGTCTTTGCAGTCTCTGATTTTGTGATTTGGATCATGGTTTGGGTCTGTACATGGACAGTTCTATGCTTTCCTGGTTAAAGGATAACCAACTGTTTTGTTTTTTACAAATTACCAGCCCCCTCATTTAGTTGGGAAGATTGAAGATCTGGTCCCTTTAAATGAAATTGGATCGGAAACGCGTGGTAACGTGCGTTTGCTCTGTAATACCTCCATTATTCCGTTATCAGAGCTCATGCATATTTGGAAAAAATGGTGAACGCATGCGCTCTGAATACAGATCAAAGCCCAGCACGCCCAGTTAGCATGGCATGCGTTTCTCATGCAAAACACGATGGTAAGTGCGTGACAAACACACTAGTGTGGCCTAGCCCTCCATTAGGGATAAATAACAATGGCTGCTCAAACAGGAGAAGGGATTGTGTTATTTTCTTCTATACATAATACACAGAGCTTTACAATGACCCAAAGATGCACAAACCTGCCTGTTTCACAAGAATGTCCTAGGTTTGGAATGGGATGTTCAATGTTAAATGTTTGGCAGCTCTGCAATGAAATTTCATTTAGTGTCGGCCAATGAAATTGCAAAAGCCGAACTGGTAGATTCGTGTTAAATCTCCAGCACATCACTGCTTGATAAAGGTTCTTGCTCTAGCAATGTCTGTGCCAGCCTGTCTAACCACCCCCCATGGGCAGTAAATGGTGCAGCCCAAGATGGCTTCCACCATGACTGCTTATATTTTAATCTGTTTTCATTTTGCCAGTATGTTAAAGCTTTTCTTGCCATATAGATGGGGTCACATAGCTTAGGAACATCATGTACTTGGCAGAGGGTTCATTTAAGTGAATATAACCAATACTGTTTTTAATTTTATTTTGGCTTTGCTTTAAAAAAAAAAAAAAAAGGAAACTAACCAGGAAGAGGCACTAGTTGGGTTTGTGTTCCCTGGTATAGAGATTAAAGGGCAGAGATGCCACATGAGTTTCTTTTTTAATTGTTGAATTGTTGAATTCTGATCCACATGTCCCACTGTCCTCAATAGAGAAGGTTTTCCTTTTCTGTTGAAGGGAATGGTTGAATTAAGTACAGTATAATGATTTACTATGTGTGGAAGGGAGCTGCCATATGGCTTATTCAACCATGTCCCAATGGGTAGGAATGTGTTGGCTTGTAAACTGACCGACACACAGTAATGAAGATTGGTGCACACCTTTAGATGGAAATGATCCAATACTTTAGCTCAATCGTCTGATACACTGAAATGTTGGACGGGACGAATTATTGGATGGTGTGTACCCAGCTTAATAAATGATCCTTAATTAATTCTATCATTAATTGCATCTGCTAATTGGGAATTACAGAATGAATTCAGATTCATTGAAATTTTAGCTTTGCTTCTCCTTTAAAGGATAAGTAAAGTTTTGATATAAGTTACGGTCATGTGTCTCCCCACCCAACCCCAGTAATAGCTGCACATGGGTAGATGGGAGGTGGAGGGGTTAACAAATGGATCACTTCACTGTAATTATAGCATTTCCAGTCACCAGGGGATGGCTGGAGATCATGTGACTTTAACTTATATAGAGGTTTTATTTATCTTTTATGGTTTATGGAGCACCAAGCGCCTGCCATAGGAATGTATGTCTGGAGGGCAAAGCTGTATTGTACATCGGGCACAATCATACGTTTAAACCATGGCTTAGTTGCCCTCCAGATGATTTGAAAACTACAACCCCCAGCATTCTCTGCTAGCAGGCAGGGAATTCTCGCAGTTATAGTTTTTAAACATCTGGAGGGACGCACGTTTGACATCCCTGGTTTAAATGTAGGTAAGGGATATCCATATTCACTGTGAACTTACAGAACCATATCCTGGTACCTAAAGCATTTAATTTATTGCTGGGTAATGTAGTTGGGAAGGCACCAGGCTAAACACTCATGTTATGGTCTATATATTTTCCTGGCATATGAAGTTGAGCAAATAGAGACAATTAACAGTGCCCTCTGCTGTCTAAAGTCAGTACAGCGAAATATGCGCATTCTCTTGGGCTTATGTTGTATATTGGGTTGTGTATATGTTAAGAGTGTGCTGTAAATTGTATATTTCAGACAATGTCTAAATCTGTGTTTTAAATATAAATATTCTAAAATCTACTTGCCAGATTTTTACTTACCCATATAAAGAATAAGGAGAATGGAGTGTTAGATTATCACTATTCTGTCTGAGATTTAAAACTTCTATTCTGTCTGTACCAGCCATAGACCTATTCTGTAGGACCCCTATTCTGTCTGTACTAGCCAGACACCTGAGATCTCTATTCTGTCCGTACCAACCATAGACCGGAAGACCCCTATTCTGTCTGTACTAGCCAGACACCTGAGATCTCTATTCTGTCCGTACCAACCATAGACCGGAAGACCCCTATTCTGTAGGACCCCTATTCTGTCTGTACCAACCAAACACCTGAGACCTCTATTCTGTCCATACCAACCAGAGACCTCTATTTTGTCAGTACAAACCTGAGACCTTAAACTTCTATTCTGTCCGTACCAACTAAAGACCTGAGACCTCTATTTTTTCTGAACCAACCAGAAACCAGAGTCCCCCTATTCTGTCCGTACCAACCAGACACCTGAGACATCTATTCTGTCTGTACCAACCAGACACCTGAGACATCTATTCTGTCCCGTACCAGCCAGAGACCTGAGACCTCTATTCTGTCGTACCAACGGAGACCTCTGTTCTGTCCATACCAACTAGACACCTGAGACCTCTATTCTCTGTCCTACCAGCCAGACACCTGAGACTACTATTCTGTCCGTACCAGCCAGAGACCTGAGACCTCTATTCTTCTGTACCAACTGAGACCCTGTTCTGTCCATACCAACGAACCCTGAGACCTCTATTCTGTCTGTACCAACCAGACACCTGAGACTCTCTATCTGTCCGTACCAGCCAGACACCTGAGACTACTATTCGTCCGTACAACCAGACACCTGAGCCTCTATTCGTCCGTACCAACCAGACACCTGGACCTCTATTCGTCCGTACCAAAGACACCTGAGACTTCTATTCTGTCCGTACCAGCCAGAGACCTAGACTCTATTCTGTCCGTACAACCAGACACCTGAGACCTCTATTCTGTCCGTACCCAGAGACCTGAGACCTCTATTCTGTCCGTACCATCCAACCCTGAGACCTCTTTCTGTCCGTACCACCAGACCTGAGACCTCTATTCTGTCCGTACCTCCAGACACCTGAGACCTCTATTCTGTCCGTACCAGCCGACCACTGAGACCTCATTCTTCCGTACCAGCCAACACCTGAGACCTCTATTCTGTCGTACCACCAACCCTGAGACCTCTATTCTGTCTGTACCAGCCAGACACCTGAACTTCTATCTGTCCGTACCCCAACACCTGAGACCTCACTCTATTCTGTCCGTACCATAGACCTGAAACTTCTATTCTGTCCGTACCAGCCAACACCTGAGCCTCTATTCTGTCCGTACCACTAGACACCTGAGACTTCTATTCTGTCCCTACCCAGCCAGACCCTGAGACTACTATTCTGTCCTACCAGCCAGAGACCTGAGACCTCTATTCTGTCCGTACCAACCAGACACCTGAGACCTCTATTCTGTCCGTACCAACCAGACAACCTTGAGACCTCTATTCTGTCCTCACCATGCCAGGACCCTGAACCTCTATTCGTCCGTACCACAGCCAACACCTGAGACCTCTATTCTGTCCGTACCAGCCAGCCACCTGAGACTACTATTCTGTCCGTACCACCAGAGACCTGGACCTCTATTCTGTCCATACCAACCAGACACCTGAGACTCTATTCTGTCCGTACCAACCAGAGACCTGAGACCTCTATTCTGTCCGTACCATCCGACAACCTGAGACCTCTATTCTGTCCGTACCAACCAGAACCTGAGACCTCTATCTGTCCGTACCATCCCAGACACCTGAGACCTCTATTCCTGTCCGTACCCAGCAGACACCTGAGAGACTCTATTCTGTCCGTACCAGCACCAACCCTGAGACCTCTATTCTGTCCGTACCAGCCATACACCTGAGACCTCTATTCTGTCCATACCAACTAGACACCTGAGACCTCTATTCTGTCCGTACCAGCCAGACACCTGAGACCTCTATTCTGTCCGTACCAACCAGACACCTGAGACCTCTATTCTGTCCGTACCAACCAGACACCTGAGACCTCTATTCTGTCCGTACCAACCAGACACCTGAGACTCTATTCTGTCCGTACCAGCCAGACACCTGAGACCTCGTATTCTGTCCATACCAGCCATACACCTGAGACCTCTATTCTGTCCGTCCAGCCAGACACCTGAGACTTCTATTCTGTCCGTACCACCCAACACCTGAGACATCTATTCTGTCCGTACCAGCCAGACCCTGAGACCTCTATTCTGTCAGTACCAACCAGACACCTGAGACACTCTATTCTGTCAGTACCTAACCAGACACCTGAGACATCTAATCTGTCAGTACCACCAGGACCTGAGACCTCTATTCTGTCAATACCAAGTGAGGACCTCATTCTGTTCTACCAGCCAGACACCTGAGACTTCTATTCTGTCCGTACCAACCAGACACCTGAGACTTCTTCTCGTCCGTTACTGCAGCCATACACCTGAAGTACCTCTATTCTTTCCTACCAGCCAACCCTGAAGACTACTATTCTGTCCGTACCACCAGAGACCTGAGACCTCTATTCTGTCCGTACAACAGCCAGCACCCTGAGACCTCTATTCTGTCCTACCAGCCAGACACTGGAGACTTCTATTCTGGTCCGTACCAGCAGAGACCTGAGACCTCTCTTCTGTCCGTACCATGAACCTCTGCTAAACCAGACCTGAGACCCTATTCTGTCCACTCCACCGACACCTGAGACCTCTGTTCGGTCCTACCACCAACACCTGAGACTACTATTCTGTCCGTACCAGCCAAGACCTGAGACCTCTCTTCTGTCATACCAGACCAGACCCTGAGACTCTATTCTGTCCTACCAACCAGACGCTGAGACTCTATTCTGTCGACCATCCAGACCCTAGACCCTCTTTCTATCTTCACCGTACCACCAGACACCTGAGACCTTATCTGTCCGTACCAACCAGACACCTGGAGACTTCTATTCTGTCCGTACCAGACACAGACACCTGCCGACCCTCTATTCTGTCCTACCATCCAGACACCTGAACTCTATTCGTCCGTCCCAGCCAGACACCTGAGACCCTATTCTGTCCGTACCAGCCAGACACCTGAGACACTATTCTGTCCGTACCAGCCACCAAACCTGAGACTAACTATTCTGTCCGTGACCGCCAACACCTAGACTACTATTCTTCCGTACCAGCCCAGACACCTGAGACCTCTATTCTTACCTACCGCCAGACACTGAGACTCTATTCTGTCATACCACGAAACCTGAGACCGTCTATCTGTCCACTACCACCAACCCTGAGACTACTATTCTGTCCATACCATCCAGACACCAGAGACTACTATTCGTCCGTACCACCAGACCCTGAGCACTGATTCTGTCCGTACCAGCCCGACACCTGAGACTACTATTCTGTCCGATCCAGCCAACAACCTGAAACCTCTATTCTGTCCGTCACCAGCCAGTACACCTGAGACCTCTATTCTGTCCATACCCAGACACCTGACTCTATTCTTCCAACCCACACCCTGAGACCTATTCTGTCCTACATCCAGCACCTGATACTACGATTCTTCCTACCAACCAGACCCTAGACAGACATTCTTCTTGCCGTACCAGTCAGACACCCTGAGCTCCTCTTCTGTCCATACCATAGACACCCTGAGACTACTATTCTGTCCGTAACCAACGCAGACAACCTAGACTACTATTCTGTCGTACCAGCAGACACCTGAGACTACTATTCTGTCCGAACCAAGCCAGACACCTGAGACCTCTATTCTGTCCGTACCAACCAGACACCCTGAGACCCTCTATTCTGTCCGTACCAGCCAGACACCCTGAGACCTCTATTCTGTCCGTACCAACCAGACCCCTGAGACCTCGATTCTGTCCCATACCAACTAGACACCTGAGACCTCTATTCTGGTCTGTACCGCCAGACACACCTGAACCTACGCTCATTCTGGTCGTACCCAACCAGACACCTGAGACCTCTATTCTCTCTGTACAAACCAGAGACCTGAGACCTCTTTCTAACTATAATCTACACACATATGTAACATGTTTACAGATATCCCCTACCTATAAGGTTTAGTCCAATTGTTTAATTTTTCACATTACTTGCTATTGAAATGATCAGAAAGTCGAATAGTTTACCGACTCTATTAAATCTTAAATTCTGTTTGTTCCACAGCTGACAGCTCACTACTGGTTCTTCTGCACATGTGTGACTACATCTCCTAATGTTAGAGATAGGACATATAGTCACGCTTTGTCTGCACAGGTTGAACTGCTAGCCATGGTACAAACAGAACTTTGACAGCTCATGCTATTGACCACCCAGGGGGTGTATGCAGATTTTCTACCTCCCTGGGAAATAAACTTAAAAGTGTTTAAAAGATTTTTTGGACCAGAGTTGCCCTTTAATTAATGTATGTCTGCCATTCAAACCAAAACGCTTTTCTGTTCTGGTGCTGAGCTTTAATTAGTGGGAAACTTAACATATTTAGTAATAAGGTTTGGCCCCTATCACGCTTTACTATTCACTGAACCATGTGCAAGGTTTATTTTAATTGAGACCAATGTTTCCTTATTCACACAGATATTTATCATGGATTGTTTCCATTCCCCGCACTATAGATGGTGGTGGCTGAGAGAGGGAGGGAGGACTGAGAGACAGATCAGGGCATGAGATAGAGGGAGGGGAGGAAGATGATGAAGGGTTTGGGATAGAGACGGAGCCATGTGATTGTAAATAGTGGCGCAGGGCAGAATGTTCATTTGTCATAGTATTTGGGATGAGAATAGACAGAAGCCCTTGGTATTTACGGTCAATGAATCAGCCCTGTGTATGGGAATCCAAGGCTACCTTCACACTATGCGTTTTAATCAACGCAGCAGAATATTGTGTTGTAGTGCGATGTCCCGCAGCGGTAACGCAAATTGGCGTCCATCAAACTGGGGCAACATTTCCGCACCAAAATGCTCTATAGTGTGAACGTAGCCTAATGGTCAGGATATCGGTAGGTAGCCATGGGCAGTACCGGTACCTGGAAGGCATTATCACAGCAGGATTATCCACAAGGCAACATAAGCACACGCCTGGGGCCCAGGAAACGTCAGGGGCCCCAGTTTTATAAGGGGTAACAATATTATAGTCCATACAATATCTATATATAAGGGTCCTGCCTAGGGGTTCTCATATGGTCCCAATCTGTCTCTGGGCATCATTATTGGTTCCCCGTGACAAAGGAAGGGGATAGAGGGGCGCAGATAGGAAAGGTGGGGGACAGGGATGATGGGAGGAATATGAGTCACATAGAGACGGCGATCATGAAAACTGATAACTGGGAACTCGTGATGGACCCAGACAGGACGTGTGATGTTTGCAGTTGGAGGGAGGCGGAGAGGGAAGGACATTGTAATAAGGGATAACGTGGGAAAGTATAAGGGGGAGGTGGGAAGGAGGATACGCTGGGCAGGGGGGGGGGATATAAGCAAGGTTTGGACAATATTCACATTGGTCGGTTAAGCTGGGCTTTAGTGTTTCGGTTGGTCAGCCCGTATTATTGTAAGGCGGCTCTGACCATTCCTTCATCTGAATCTGGCAAAAGCACGATCAGACGGGTTGGAAAACCATGACCGATCGTGCGGTCCGCTATGGACCGCACAAATGGTCGCGGCTAACTGTCGGACACGGCTGACAGTCCTTCCTCTTGGCCGACCGGTCACAATCCTCGAATGGTCGGTCAGGAAGAAAGATTGTAACATGTGTACCTAGCTTAAGATCAGTCAATTGGAACATGCAGTCTTGCTGGTGAATTCCAATCATTTGTAGGTGTTCAATTAATCAATCATTTATGGCCTTATAGTGGTTCTCCCCACTCAGGGACTATGCTTTACACAGGGACTATGCTTTACACAGGGACTATGCTTTACTCAGGGACTATGCTTTACTCAGGGACTATGCTTTACTCAGGGACTATGCTTTACACGGGGACTATGCTTTACACAGAGACTATGCTTTACACGGGGACTATGCTTTATTCGGGGACTATGCGTTACACAGAGACTATGCTTTACTCGGGGACTATGCGTTACACAGAGACTATGCTTTACAACGGGAACTTACGCTTTACACACAGGACTTACGCTTTACTCAGGGACTCACCTTTACACATGGACTTTTTACCTTACACAGGGACTTACTGTGGCTTTTACACAGGACTATACTGTGCTTTACAGGGACTAACGCTTTACCACAGGGACTCCTTTTACTCAGGGACTACGTGCTTTCCCAGGGACTATGCTTTCTTAGGGACTACGCATTTAGCACAGGACTACTGTGCTTTACAACAGGACTAACGCTTTACCAGGGACTACTGTGCTACACAGTGACTAAAGAACGCTTTACAACAGGGACTACGCTTTCCTTCAGGGACTACGCTTTACACAGGGACTCTCGTGCTTAACACAGGAAAAAAACTACGCTTTACACAGGGCTACAAGTGCTTTACAACAGGGACTACAGTGCTTACACAGGACTACGCTTTACTCAGGGACTATACTGTTCTTTACTCAGGGACTACCGCTTTACACCGGGACATACGGCTTTACTCAGGGGCTTTACCTCAGGCCTAATGCTTTATTACAACAAGGACTATGCCTTTACCCAGGGACTATGCTTTACTCAGGGATTAGGCTTTAATTCCGGGACTATGCTTTCCACGGGACTAATAGCTTTACTCAGGGATTATTTTTTACTCAGGACGCATGCTTTACACCATTGGACTACGCTTTACGCAGGACTTAACTACGCTTTACACAGGGACTGACGCTTTCCTCAGGGACGATGTTCTTTACACAGGGATCGCCTTTTACTCAGGGACTATTCTTTATCACAGGACTAGCTTTAAACAACAACAGGGACTGCTTTACACGGGACTATGCTTTACAACGGGTGCTTTACCTCAGGACTATCTTACCAACAGGGCTATGCTTTACTCAGGGTGCTTTACGCAGGGACTATCTTTACACGGGACTACCTTTACTCAGGTACTTACTGTGCTTTACACAGGACTACCTTTACTCATTTACTACGCTTTAATCAGGACTACTGTGCTTTACACAGTGACTTACGCTTTACTCAGGTTGCTTTCCTCAGGTGACTACGCTTTACACATGGACTATGCTTTCACAGCGGGACTACGCTTCACAGGACAATGCTTTTACACAGGGACTACGCTTTTACACAGTGACTATGCTTTACACAGAGACTAATATACGCTTACACACGGACTCGGGGCTTGACCCAGGACTACGCTTTAACTCAGGGACGACTGTGTCTTTTTAGCAAACAGGGACTAACGATTAACTTCAGTTTCTTTACTCAGGGACTATACGCTTTACACAGGACTATGCTTTACACGACTCACGCTTTACACAGGGATCTTGCTTTCACCGGACTACGCTTTACCACAGTGACTATGCTTTACCAGGTACTATACGCTTTACACAGGGCCTATCTTTACACGCGAGACCTACGCTTTACCCATGGACTACCTCGCTTTACACAGGGTACTACGCTTTACTCAGTACTACTTATGCGTTACCAGGGACGACGCTTTAACTCAGGGACTAATACGGCTTTACTCAGGGACTATACTGTGCTTTACACAGGGACTACGCGTTCTCAGGGTGCTTACTCGGGACTATGCTTGACAACAGGGACTATGCTTTACCCCTGCCTATGCTTACACAGGGAAACTATGCTTTACCAGGGTGCTTTACAACTCAGGTACTATGCTTTACACAGGGACTGTGCTTCACAGGGACTATCTTTCACAGTGACTATGCTTAACTCAGGTATTATGCTACTCAGGGACTATGCTTTACATCAGGGTGGCTTTCCTCAGGACTTATGCTTTAACACAGGGATATGCTTTACAACAGGGACTATTACGCTTTTAACTCAGGGTGCTTTACTCAGGACTATGCTTTACACATGGACTATCTTACAACATGGCCTAATGCTTTACGCAAGGATTATGCTTTATTTTACTCAGGGACTAATTCGTTACCCCAGGACTATAGCTTAGCTTTACTTCAGTTGCTATCGTACCCAGGGACTAATGCTTTACACGGGACTATGCTTACTTAAGGGACTATGTTTTACACAGGACTATGCCTTTACGCAGGTTTTACTCAGGCTATGCTTACCCAGTTACTATGCCCTTTTACACGGGACCTATGCTTTTACTCAGGGACTAGGCTGTACTCAGGGACATGCTTTACTCAGGACATGCTTTAACCGGGGATATGCTTTAACATACTAGGCTTTAACACACGGGGACTATGCTTTATTCGGGGACTATGCGTTACACAGAGACTATGCTTTACTCGGGGACTATGCGTTACACAGAGACTATGCTTTACACGGGCACCACAGGGACTATGTTTTACACGTGACTATGCTTTACACGGGGACTATGCTTTACTCAGGGACTATGCTTTACACAGGGACCACAGGGACTATCTTTTACACGTGACTATGCTTTACACGGGGACAGTCACTCTATGGCTGTACAGTAAATACAAGCCATAAAGTGACTGTCTCTGTATCTATTGTACAGTCATAGAGTGACTGACCCTGTATCTATTGTAAAGCCATAGAGTGACTGCCCCTGTATCTATTGTACAGCCATAGAGTGACTGTCCCTGTATCTATTGTACAGCCATAGAGTGACTGTCCCTGTATCTACTGTACAGCCATAGACTCAGTCACCAGGGGATGGCTGGAGATCATGTGACTTTACCTTATATAGAGGTTTTATTTATCTTTTATGGTTTATGGAGCACCAAGCGCCTGCCATAGGAATGTAATGTCTGGAGGCAAGCTGTATTGTACATCGGCACAATCATACGTTTAAACCATGGCTTAGTTGCCCTCCAAATGATTTGAAAACTACAACCCCCAGCATTCTCTGCTGCAGGCAGGGAATTCTCGCAGTTATAGTTTTTAAACATCTGGAGGGACGCACGTTTGACATCCCTGGTTTAAATGTAGGTAAGGGATATCCATATTCACTGTGACTTACAGAACCATATCCTGGTACCTAAAGCATTTAATTTATTGCTGGGTAATGTAGTTGGGAAGGCCCAGGCTAAACACTCATGTTATGGTCTATATATTTTTCCTGGCATATGAAGTTGAGCAAATAGAGACAATTAACAGTGCCCCTCTGCTGTCTAAAGTCAGTACAGCGAAATATGCGCATTCTCTTGGGCTTATGTTGTAATATTGGGTTGTGTATATGTAAGAGTGTGCGGTAAATTGTATATTTCAGACAATGTCTAAATCTGTGTTTTAAATATAAAATTCTAAAATCTACTTGCCAGATTTTTACTTACCCATATAAAGAATAAGGAGAATGGAGTGTTAGATTACACTATTCTGTCTGAGATTTAAACTTCTATTCTGTCTGTACCAGCCATGACCTATTCTGTAGGACCCCTATTCTGTCTGTACTAGCCAGACACCTGAGATCTTATTCCTGTCCGTACCAACCATAGACCGGAAGACCCCTATTCTGTCTGTACTAGCCAGACACCTGAGATCTCTATTCTGTCCGTACCAACCATAGACCGGAAGACCCCTATTCTGTAGACCCCTATTCTGTCTGTACCAACCAACACCTGAGACCTCTATTCTGTCCATACCAACCAGAGGCCTCTATTTTGTCAGTACAAACCTGAGACCTTAAACTTCTATTCTGTCCGTACCAACTAAAGACCTGAGACCTCTATTTTTTCTGAACCAACCAGAAACCAGAGTCCCCCTGTTCTGTCTCGTACCAACCAGACACCTGAGACATCTATCTGTCTGTACCACCGACACCTGAGACATCTATCTGTCCGTACCAACCAGACACCTGAGACATCTATTCTGTCCGTACCAACCAGACACCTGAGACATCTATTCTGTCCGTACCAACCAGACACCTGAGACATCTATTCTGTCAGTACCAGCCAGAGACCTGAGACCTCTATTCTGTCGGTACCAACGTGAGACCTCTGTTCTGTCCATACCAACTAGACACCTGAGACCTCTATTCTGTCCATACCAGCCAGACACCTGAGACTACTATTCTGTCCGTACCAGCCAGAGACCTGAGACCTCTATTCTGTCTGTACCAACGTGAGACCTCTGTTCTGTCCATACCAACTAGACACCTGAGACCTCTATTCTGTCTGTACCAACCAGACACCTGAGACCTCTATTCTGTCCGTACCAGCCAGACACCTGAGACTACTATTCTGTCCGTACCAACCAGACACCTGAGACCTCTATTCTGTCCGTACCAACCAGACACCTGAGACCTCTATTCTGTCCGTACCAACCAGACACCTGAGACTTCTATTCTGTCCGTACCAGCCAGAGACCTGAGACCTCTATTCTGTCCGTACCAACCAGACACCTGAGACCTCTATTCTGTCCGTACCACCAGAGACCTGAGACCTCTATTCTGTCCGTACCATCCAGACACCTGAGACTCTATTCTGTCCGTACCAACCAGAGACCTGAGACCTCTATTCTGTCGTACCATCCAGACACCTGAGACCTCTATTCTGTCCGTACCAGCCAGAAACCTGAGACCTCTATTCTGTCCGTACCAGCCAGACACCTGAGACCTCTATTCTGTCCGTACAACCAGACACCTGAGACCTCTATTCTGTCTGTACCAGCCAGACACCTGAGACTTCTATTCTGTCCGTACCAGCCAACACCTGAGACCTCTATTCTGTCCGTACCAACAGAACCTGAGACTTCTATTCTGTCCGTACCAGCCAGACACCTGAGACCTCTATTCTGTCCGTACCAACTAGACACCTGAGACTTCTATTCTGTCCATACCAGCCAGACACCTGAGACTACTATTCTGTCCGTACCAGCCAGAGACCTGAGACCTCTATTCTGTCCGTACCAACCAGACACCTGAGACCTCTATTCTGTCCGTACCAACCAGACACCTGAGACCTCATTCTGTCCGTACCAGCCAGACACCTGAGACCTCTATTCTGTCCGTACCAGCCAGACACCTGAGACCTCTATTCTGTCCGTACCAGCCAGACACCTGAGACTACTATTCTGTCCGTACCAGCCAGAGACCTGGGACCTCTATTCTGTCCCATACCAACCACACCTGAGACCTCTATTCTGTCCGTACCAACCAGAGACCTGAGACCTCTATTCTGTCCGTACCATCCAGACACCTGAGACCTCTATTCTGTCCGTACCAACCAGAGACCTGAGACCTCTATTCTGTCCGTACCATCCAGACACCTGAGACCTCTATTCTGTCCGTACCAGCCAGACACCTGAGACCTCTATTCTGTCCGTACCAACTAGACACCTGAGACCTCTATTCTGTCCGTACCAGCCAGACACCTGAGACATCTATTCTGTCCGTACCAACTAGACACCTGAGACCTCTATTCTGTCCGTACCAGCCAGACACCTGAGACCTCTATTCTGTCCGTACCAGCCAGACACCTGAGACCTCTATTCTGTCCGTACCAACCAGACACCTGAGACCTCTATTCTGTCGTACAACTAGACACCTGAGACTCTATTCTGTCCGTACCAGCCAGACACCTGAGACCGATTCTGTCCATACAGCCCAGACACCTGAGACCTCTATTCTGTCCGTACCAGCCAGACACCTGAGACTTCTATTCTGTCCGTACCAACCAGACACCTGAGACATCTATTCTGTCCGTACCAGCCAGACACCTGAGACCTCTATTCTGTCAGTACCAACCAGACACCTGAGACATCTATTCTGTCAGTACCAACCAGACACCTGAGACATCTAATCTGTCAGTACCAGCCAGAGACCTGAGACCTCTATTCTGTCAGTACCAACGTGAGACCTCAATTCTGTCCTTACCAGCCAGACACCTGAGACTTCTATTCTGTCTGTACCAACCAGACACCTGAGACTTCTATTCTGTCCGTACCAGCCAGACACCTGAGACCTCTATTCTGTCCATACCAGCCAGACACCTGAGACTACTATTCTGTCCGTACCAGCCAGAGACCTGAGACCTCTATTCTGTCCGTACCAACCAGACACCTGAGACCTCTATTCTGTCCGTACCAGCCAGACACCTGAGACTTCTATTCTGTCCGTACCAGCCAGAGACCTGAGACCTCTATTCTGTCTGTACCAACATGAGACCTCTGTTCTGTCCATACCAACTAGACACCTGAGACCTCTATTCTGTCCATACCAGCCAGACACCTGAGACCTCTATTCTGTCCGTACCAGCCAGACACCTGAGACTACTATTCTGTCCGTACCAGCCAGAGACCTGAGACCTCTATTCGTCCATACCACCAGACACCGTGAGACTTATTCTGTCCGTACCAACCAGAGACACTGAGACTCTATTCTGTCCGTACCATCCAGACACCTGAGACCTCTATTCTGTCCGTACCACCAGAACCTGAGACCTATCTGTCCGTACCACCAGACACCTGAGACTTCTATTCTGTCCGTACCAGCCAGACACCTGAGACCTCTATTCTGTCCATACCATCCAGACACCTGAGACTACTATTCTGTCCGTACCAGCCAGACACCTGAGACTACTATTCTGTCCGTACCAGCCAGACACCTGAGACTACTATTCTGTCCGTACCAGCCAGACACCTGAGACCTCTATTCTGTCCGTACCAGCCAGACACCTGAGACTACTATTCTGTCCGTACCAGCCAGACACCTGAGACCTCTATTCTGTCCGTACCAGCCAGACACCTGAGACCTCTATTCTGTCCATACCAGCCAGACACCTGAGACCTCTATTCTGTCCATACCAACCAGACACCTGAGACTACTATTCTGTCCATACCATCCAGACACCTGAGACTACTATTCTGTCCGTACCAACCAGACACCTGAGACTACTATTCTGTCCGTACCAGCCAGACACCTGAGACTACTATTCTGTCCGTACCAGCCAGACACCTGAGACCTCTATTCTGACCGTACCAGCCCAGACATATATGAGACCATCTCTGTCCATACCAGCCAGACACCTGAGACCTCTATTCTGTCCATACCAACCAGACACCTGAGACTACTATTCTGTCCATACCATCCAGACACCTGAGACTACTATTCTGTCCGTACCAACCAGACACCTGAGACTACTATTCTGTCCGTACCAGTCAGACACTGGACTATATTCTGTCCAACCATCCAGACACCTGAGACTCTATTCTGTGTACACCAGACCGAGACTACTTCATCTGTCCGTACCAGCAGACACCCTGAGACTACTATTTGTCCGTACCACCAGACACCTGAGACCTCTATTCTGTCCGTACCAACCAGACACCTGAGACCTCTATTCTGTCCGTACCAGCCAGACACCTGCAGAAACCAGAGACCCCCTATTCTGTCCGTACCAACCAGACACCTGAGACCTCTATTTGTCCCATACCAACTAGACAACCCTAGGACCTCTATTCTGGCTTACCAGCCGAACTGACCTATGTCTCATCAAACCAACCAGACACTGAGACCTCTATTCTCTCGTACAAACCAGAGACCTGAGACCTCTTTCAACTATAATCTACACACATATGTACATGTTTACAGATATCCCCTACCTATAGGTTTAGTCAATGTTTAATTTTTCACATTACTTGCTATTGAGATCAGAAGTCGAATATTTACCGACTCTATTAAATCTTAATTTGTTTGTTCCACAAGCTGACATCACTACTGGTTTTCTTTGCACATGTGTGACTACATCTACCTAATGTTGAGATAGGACATATAGTCACGCTTTGTCTGCACAGTTGAACTGCTAGCCATGGTCAAACAGAATTGACAGCTCATGCTATTGACCACCCAGGGGTGTATGCAGATTTTTTACCTCCGGAAAAATTAAAGTGTTTTAAAGATTTTTGGACCAGAGTTGCCTTTAATTAGATGTTTCCATTCAAACCAAAGCTTTCGTTCTGGTGCGAGCTTTATTAGTGAAATAACTATTTAGTAATAGGTTTGGCCCCTATCACGCTTTACTTCACTGACCATGTGCAGGTTATTTAATTGAGACAATGTTTCCGTTATTCACACAGATTTATCATGATGTTCCTCCCCGCACATAGATGGTGGTGGCTGAGAGAGGGAGGGAGGACTGAGAGACGATCAGGGCATGAGATAGAGGGAGGGAGGAAGATGATGAAGGGTTTGGGATAGAGACGAGCCATGTGATTGTAATAGTGGCGCAGGGCAGAATGTTCATTTGTCATAGTATTTGGGATGAGAATAGACAGAAGCCCTTGGTATTTACGGTCAATGATCAGCCCTGTGTATGGGAATCCAAGGCTAACCTTCACACTATGCGTTTAATCAACGCAGCAGCAAATATTGTGTGTAGTGCGATGCCCGCAGCGGTAACGCAAATTGGCGTCCATCAAACTGGGCAACATTTCCGCACCAAAATGCTCTATAGGTGAACGTAGCCTAATGTCAGGATATCGGTAGGTAGCCATGGGCAGTACGGTACCTGGAAGGCTTATCACAGCAGATTATCCACCAAGGCAACATAAGCACACGCCTGGGGCCCAGGAAACGTCAGGGGCCCCAGTTTATAAGGGGTAACAATATTATAGTCCATACATATCTATATATAAGGGTCCTGCCTAGTGGGTTCTCATATGGTCCCATCTGTCTCTGGGCATCATTATTGGTTCCCCTGACAAAGGAAGGGGATAGAGGGCGCCAGATAGGAAAGGTGGGGACAGGGATGATGGGAGGAATATGAGTCACATAGAGACGGCGATCATGAAAACTGATAACTGGGAACTCGTGATGGACCCAGACAGGACGTGTGATGTTTGCAGTTGGAGGGAGGCGGAGAGGGAAGGACATTGTAATAAGGGATAACGTGGGAAAGTTAAGAGGGGAGGTGGGAAGGAGGACGCTGGGCAGGGGGGGGGGATATAAGCAAGGTTTGGACAATATTCACATTGGTCGTTAAGCTGGCTTTAGTGTTTCGGTTGGTCAGCCCGTATATTGTAAGGCGGCTCTGACCATTCCTTCATCTGAATCTGGCAAAAGCACGATCAGACGGTTGAAACCATGACCGATCGTGCGGTCCGCTATGGACCGCACAAATGGTCGCGGCTAACTGTCGGACACGGCTGCAGTCCTTCCTCTTGGCCGACCGGTCACAATCCTCGATGGTCGGTCAGGAGAAAGATTGTACATGTGTAACCTAGCTTAAGATCAGTCAATTGGAACATGCAGTCTTGCTTGGTGAATTCCAATCATTTGTAGGTGTTCAATTAATCAATCATTTATGGCCTTATAGTGGTTCTCCCCACCAGATGACAAGGATAAAATGATTGGTACGGGCTGATGGGCGGGATCCATGTTTGGGTGTTGTATTGGGATCTTATTGAGGGAAATGAATTGGATTGTGCGTGGATGTAGTAAAATCCAGATTAATATCTGTTATAGAACCAGTAACAGATATTATGGAAATATGGGACACGGAGAGGAACAGGCAGATGGTAGAAATAACTTTAATACCAACTTTTCCAGTTTCCTTGGTCTGTAACTCTCTTAAAGACCAGATTGTCAGTAGGTGGGCACCATCATTTACAAGTCTTCTATTCTATACTTCAGTTATTTTACCCCCCCATGTTCTTATTTCCCATCATACACTGTGACGTCCCTCGCTGTGTGAATACCTGGATAAATGGTCTCTCTGCCTTTTATATGCCAATGTACTAAGTACTGAGTTTAAGGAGCTGCACAAGGATGGGTTTTAATTACAAACGTTGCGAAAGCCACACTAAAGCCCCCCTTGTGGTAAGAAAAGTAAAACAAAAGCCGTTGGCATTTAATGAGTGGCAAGGGCGCATGGAAATGAATGAATTTCGTGGTCCCCTGGTTTCTGCTGTATGGGAGATAAGATCGTATCCCAGTTGGTAAAGATTTTAACAAACAAAAACATTTCCAGGACAACAAGACAAAGGTCTTATCCGCAGCGCAGAACCAATTTATAAACACTTTTCACGGTTGCTTATTGACGCGATGTGGTTCCCATATGGAATCTCTAGGGTGTGGTACCCACTGTAGTTCAAAGTGGTACCAACGTATGTCACATGTGTTTATACGCTGTATGGCACATGTGTTTATGCCCTGTATGTCACGTTGTTATCGCTGTATGTTGTCACATGTGTGTTACCACTGTATGCACATGTGTGTGTACCTGCTGTGGTATGGTGTTATGCACTGTATGTCAAGTGGTATTCGCTGTATGTCACATGTGTTACCCACTGTATGTCAAATATTGTTACCCGCTCTGTATGTCACATGTGTGTTACCCATGTATGTCACATGTGTTTCCCTCTGTGTGTCACATGTGGTGACCCACTGGATGGTAAGTGTGTACCACTGTATGTCACGTGTGTAACACCGACTATATGTCACGTGTGTCACCCACTGTATGTCACTGTGTTACCCTGCTGTAGTCCAAATGTGTGTGTACCCAGCTGTATGTCACATGTGTGTTACCCTCTGTATGTACAGTGTGTTACCCACTGTATGTCACGGGGTTACCACTGATGTTCACCATGTGAACCACTGTATGTCACGTGTGTCACCACTGTATGTCATGTGTTACCCACGTATGTCACATTGTGTAACCCAGAATTGTGTGTTACCCACTGTATATGTCACATGTGTTACCACTGTATGTCACTGTGTGTACTCAGTGATGGCAACATTGTGTACACCACTGAATCTGTGTTACCCACTGTATGTCACATGGCGGAGGGTGTTTCATTGTCCTGTTTTAAAACCTTAAAGCTTGATTATACGTAGTCTTAAAATTTTAAGACCCTGCAGTGGAGGTGTCTCTCCTTCTGGGTCACACTGCAGTGGGAGGGTCTCCTCTTCTGGTGTGGGGAACACTCCCACTGAAGTGGGGAGGTCTCTCTCCAGGCTGTCACATGAGTGGGAGGGTTCTCCTCTGGTGTACACGCATGTAGGGGGTTTCTCGTATATTACTAGTGTCACCTGCAGTGGATGGGTCTCTTCTTATAGTCTCATCCGTGTAGTGGGGAGGGGTTTCTCCTTGTTCAATTAATCAATCATTTATGGCCTTATAGTGGTTCTCCCCACCATATTTACAATGGATAAAATGATTGGTCGGCTGATGGTCGGGATCCATGTTTGGGTGTGTATTTGGGATCTATTGAGGGAATGATTGGATTGTGCGTGGATGTAGTAAATATCCAGATTAATATCTGTTATAGAACCAGATAACAGATATTAGTGGAAATATAGGGACACGGAGAGGAACAGGCAGATGGTAGAAATAACTTTAATTACCAACTTTTCCAGTTTCCTTGGTCTGTAATCTCTTAACGACCAGATTGTCCAGTAGGTGGCACCATCATTTACAAGTCTTTCTATTCTATACTTTCAGTCTATTTTACCCCCCCATGTTCTTATTTCCCATCATACACTGCTGACGTCCCTCTGTGTTGAATACACTGTATAAATGGTCTCCTGCTGCCTTTATATTGCACATGTACTAATACTGAGTTTAATGGAGCTGCACAAGGATGGGTTAAATTACAAACTAGTTGCAGAAAGCCACTAAAGCCCCCTTGTGGTAAGAAAGATACACAACAGCCGTTGGCATTTAATGAAGTTGGCAAGGCGCATGGAAATGAATTGAATTTCGTGGTTCCCTCTGGTTTCTGCTGTATGGGAGATAAGATCCGTATCCCAGTCTGTGTAAAGATTTAACCAAACAAACATTTCCAGGACAACAAGACAAAAGGTTCTTATCCGCAGCGCAGAACCAATTTATAAACATTTCTACGGTTGCTTATTGAGCGATGTGGTCCCCTATATGGAATCTCTGGATGTGTGTTACCCACTGTATGTCACATGTGTTACCCACTGTATGTCACATGTGTGTTACCCGCTGTATGTCACGTGTGTTATGCACTGTATGTCACGTGTTATCCGCTGTATTTCACATGTGTGTTGCCCACTGTATGTCACATGTGTGTTACCCGCTGTATGTCTTGTGTGTTATGCACTGTATGTCACGTGTTATTCGCTGTATGTCACATGTGTTACCCACTGTATGTCACATATGTGTTACCCGCTGTATGTCACATGTGTGTTACCCACTGTATGTCACATGTTTTCATCTTGTGTCCACAAGAGTGTTTACCCACTGTATGTTAAGGTTGTTACCGCACTGTATGTCCGTGTGTCACCGACTATATGTCACGTGTGTCCCCCACTGTATGTCCACCTGTGTGTTACCACCGCTGTATGGTCACAATGTTTGTTACCCCAGCTGTATGTCATCATTTGTGTTTACCCGCTGTATGTCACATGTGTGTTACCCACTGTATGTCACATGTGTTTCCCTCTGTGTGTCACATGTGTGTTACCCACTGTATGTTACGTGTGTTACCCACTGTATGTCACGTGTGTAGTACTCAGTGTATGCACATTGTGTACCCACTGAATCTGTTGTTATCCCACTGTATGTCACATGGCTGGAGGTTGTTTCATTTGTCCTTGTTTTAAAACCTTAAATGCATTGATTATACTGTAGTCTATAAATCTTTAAACCCTGCAGTGGGAGTGTCTCTCCTTCTGGTGTCACCCTGCAGTGGGAGGGTCTCTCCTTCTGGTGTCACCCTGCAGGGGGGAGTCTCTTCTCCAGGTGTCACACTGAAGTGGGAGGGTCTCTCCTCCTGGTGTCACCCTGCTGTAGGAGGTTTCTCTCTATAGTGTCACCCCTGCAGTGGATGGGTTCTCTCTCCTTATAGTACATCCTGTAGTGGGAGGGGTTCTCTCCTATAGTGTCACCCTTCAGTGGAGGCTTCCTTATAGTGTCCCCTGCAGTGGAGGGAGGTCCTCCTTATATGTCACCTGCGTGGGAGGTGGAGGGTCTCTCCTTATAGTGTCACCCTGCAGTGGGGGGCTCTTTCCTATAGTGGTCACCCTGCAGTAGGAGGGTTTCTCTCCTTATGTTGTCACCCTGCAGTGGGAGGGTCTCTCTCCTTATAGTGTCACCCTGCAGTGGAGGGTCTCTCTCTTATAGTGTCACCCTGCAGTGGAGGGTCTCTCTCCTTATAGTGCACCCTGCAGTGGAGGGTCTCTCTCTTTATAGATGTCACCCTCAGTGGAGGGTATCTCCCCTTATATGTCACCCTGCAGTGGGAGGGTCTCTCTCCTTAGAGTGTCACACCTGCAGTCGGAGGTCTCTCTCCTATATGTCACCTGTTGGGAGGTCTTCTCTTTTAGAGTCACCCTGCAGTGGGAGGGTATCTCTCCTTATAGTTCCCCCTGCAGTGGGAGGGTATCTCCCTTATAGTGTCACCCTGCAGTGGAGGTCTTCTCCTTATTTGTCAACCCTGCAGTGGGAGGGTCTCTCTCTTTAAGTGTCACCCTGCGTGGAGGGTATCTCTCCTTATAGTGTCACCCTGCATTGTGGAGGGTCTCTCTCCTTATAGTGTCACCCTGCAGTCGGAGGGTCTCTCTCCTTATAGTGTCACCCTGCAGTGGGAGGGTCTCTCTCTTTATAGTGTCACCCTGCAGTGGGAGGGTCTCTCTCCTTATAGTGTCACCCTGCAGTCGGAGGGTCTCTCTCCTTATAGTGTCACCCTGCAGTGGGAGGGTCTCTCCTTATCGTGTCACCCTGCAGTGGGATATCTCTCCTTATAGTGTCACCCTGCAGTCAAGGGTCCTCTCTCTCTCTCTATAGTGTCACCCTGCAGTCGGAGGGTCTCTCTCCTATATGGTCCACCCTGCAGTCGGAGGGTCTCTCTCCTTATAGTGTCACCCGGCTCGAGGGTCTCTCTCCTTAAGTGTCACCCTGCAGTGGGAGACAGAGATTACCCATAATCATGTTTTTTTTATTCTGTGTCATTATAAATATGGATCCTAATCTGATTTTCTATTCAGTGTATAATAAAAAACCTCGAACTCCTGAGTGACTAAAACGTTTGCTTAAATTATGGCTCAAGTACTTCACATGGATTCCCACTTCCCAGGTACTTTCTTATACATGTTGGTCTGCACATATGTAATGCATTACGTGTATATAGATATTTGAGCTTGGTAGATATGACTCGGTACACATGTGTTGGGTATGTACATTACCATGTATAGATATGACTAGGTTACATATGTGTATGGGTATGTACATTACCGTGTATAGATATGACCCTGTTTCATATGTGTATTGATATGTACATTACCGTGTATACATATGACTTTGTTACATATGTGTATGTACATTACCCTGTATACATATGACTTGGTTTCATATGTTGTATGTACATTACCATATATAGATATGACTCGGTTACATGTGTGTATGTTTGTACATTACCATTATGATATGACTCGGTTACATATGTTATGTCATTACCGTATATTTATGACTCGGTTTACATTGTGTATGTGTATGTACATTATCGTGTATAGTATGACTAGGTTAACTGATGTTAGTACATTACTGTGTATAGATAAGACACGGTTACATATGTGTATAGATATGTACATTACCGTGTATAGGTATGACTCAGTACCATTGTGTATGGGTATGTCCATTACCGTAAATAGATATGACTCGGTTACAATTTGTTATGGATAGGTAATTACAGTATATGGATAAGATATTGGTACTGTTATGTACATTCGTGTATATATGACTAGGTCTATGTGTATGTACATTACTGTGTATAGATATGACTCGGTTACTATGTGTAGGGTATGTACATTACCCGTGTATAGATATGACTCAGTACCATATGTTATGGGGTATGTACAACCGTAAATAGATATGACTGTTAATATGTGTATGTCATTACTGTGTATAGATATGACTCGGTCTATGTATAGATATGTCATTACCGTGTATAGTATGCTGCACCATATGTGATGTGTTATACATTACCATGTATAGATATGACTCTGTACCATATGTGTATGGGTATGTACATTACCGTGTATAGATATGACTCGGTACCGTATGTGTATGTACATTACTGTGTATACATATGACTCGGTACCATATGTGTATGGGTATGTACATTACCATGTATAGATATGACTCAGTACCATATGTGTATGGGTATGTACATTACCGTATATAGATATGACTCAGTACCATATGTGTATGGGTATGTACATTATCGTGTATAGATATGACTTGGTACCGTATGTGTATGTACATTGCCGTGTATAGATATGACTCAGTACCATATGTGTATGGGTATGTACATTGCCGTGTATATTATGACTCGGTACCATATGGTGTATGGGTAGTACATTCCGTGTATAGATATGACTGTACCATATTGTATGGGAATGTACATTACCGTGTATAGATTGAGACTCTTACCATATGTGTATGTTATGTACATTGCGTGTATAGATATGACTCGGTACCATATGTGTATGGTATGTACATTGCCGTGTAATAGATATGACTCGGTACCATATGTGTATGGGTATGTACATTCCGTGTATAGATAGACTCGGTACCATATGTTATATGGGTATGTACATCCGTGTAATAGTATACTCGTACCAATATGTATGGGTATGTACATTGCCGTGTATAGATATGACTCTGTACCATATGTGTATGGGTATGTACATTGCCGTGTATAGATATGACTCTGTACCATATGTGTATGGTGTATGTACATTGCCGTATATAGATATGACCGGTCAATGTGTATGGGTAGTACATTCGGTATGATATGACTCGGTACCATATGTGTATGTACATTACCGTGTATAGATATGACTCGGTACCATATGTGTATGTGTATGTACATTGCCGTGTATAGATATGACTCGGTACCATATGTGTATGGGAATGTACATAATAGATTGTATAGATATTATGGCTCATTACTATATGTGTAACTGGGTCACAGCGTATGGATATTTTAGCTCAGTACCATATCTGTATGCCTGTTGCCATGTATAGGTTGTGTGTATCTTGCGTGGATTTGCTTTTGCATTACTGCCAATAGATATGTTAGCTGTAATCGACACTGTATGTTGGAATTTAACTGGGTGGAAACATTTCTGTCATTCCATTTCTCCAGGTAAGACTGGACCTTCCTCTCTTTCTGGAATGAAAGCCCCTGAAGCAGCCTATTCGGTTGAGACCCCCTACGGTTATCGTCTAGATTTGGACTTCTTAAAATATGTGGATGACATAGAGAAAGGCAACACTATTAAACGAGTCCCTGTCCACCGCAGACCACGGTACGGATCTTTACCTCGTGGTCCAGGATACACGGGTTCTTGGTGGACCTCTACAGAGTCCCTCTGCTCTAATGCAAGTAATGACAGGTACGTTAAAATGTTACTGAAAGGCCAATTATGTGAGAGAAAACGTTACTGCAGTAAACGTCTTAATTAAAGGTTAAATAAATGCTAATCATTTTTAATTGTGTCTGTTGCTCCTCCTCCTTTCCCAAGCTCCTTTTTGGCTGGTAACACCTTCTATCCAGCCAAACCTATATTTGGTATCGGAATCTTACACTTAAATGGGGCAGACATCACCAGCCACAAAGGAATGGAAAACAGGAAGAGAATCTGCACCATTGCTAAAATGTTTTTAAGGTGTTTAGTTGCTTTTATATTTTTACGATTGTCTTCTGTGTTGGTGTTTGTTGTTTTTTTTGCTTTACTAAGTTGAAGTTAATGGATTTATCTTCCGTTCATTGTAGCCGTCACTCTTCTTACTCTTACTGTGGGAGAAGCTTCTACCCAGCATACGAGAGCAGAGGTGGTCCCCAAGCTCTTCATAACTTCAATCCTAGAGTGGAGAAGACACTGCTTGATGCCAGTAAAAAGTTAGAGGCAGGGCAATCCCGTCCACTCAGCTTGGGGTGCAGATCCATCAGCTCTATATCTACTCCATCTCTTTCCCGATTGCCCTCAACTTCGTCACAGCAGGGATCCTCATTTACGCCAATTAGCTCTGGAATGTCCACACCAGTGTCCCCAAGCCCTGCTCAACTCCAGCATGTGCGTGAGCAGATGGCAGTGGCACTTAAGAGGTTGCGTCAGCTGGAGGAACAGGTTAAGATGATCCCTATCCTGCAAGTGAAAATCTCTGTTCTGCAGGAAGAGAAACGTCAACTTAGTGTCCAATTAAAAAGCCAGAAATTTCTTGGGCATCCAGGGAGTAGCGCAAGGGGCAAGGCCAGGGGAGAACTCTATATTGAAATCCCAGAGGAAGAGTCAAAAGGGGAGAAAGAAGAAGGGAAAACTGAAGCGGACGATAAAGATGGAGAAGATAAACAACCTAAAGATCTGTCAAAGAACAAAAGTGTGGAAACCAGTTGTAAGCCAGTTAAAAAACTGTGTAGTGTTGGGGTGTGGGTACGAGAGGTGGACTTTCCGATGGTTCACTCGAGGCAGCTGGAAACAGATAAGCAGAAGATGTTGGTCCAGGCACTTTCTGCCAAGATAGCAGTTTTGGAAAAGCAGCTTGGTCGTGCATTGATAGAGGTTCAGAATGCCAACCACAAGCTGGAGGAGGCTGAACGGACAGGGAGGTTAGAGGAGATGATCAAGAGGGAGAAGAAGGAAGAGGCACGGGCAGATGCAGTTAAGGTGGCCAGGGTGGAGCGAGGGAGTGAAGTGGTTTCCAGCACTCAAGTAGGACATGGAGCCCAGCCACAAAGGGCACGGAACCTGGAATGGAGGGGAGGAGGAGCAGCAATGACAACAGAAGGAGATCAGGAGAAAGTGTACAGAAGCAGAGAATTTGTGGAGAAGCCGTTACTGTCTCCCCCAGGACCAATCAGCAACATCCATATCATCAAGAAGATCAGCATCACGGGACACAGTACAAAGGAGGGTGAGAATAGAAACCTTATGGGTTGACTAAATGAATTTAATCAATTTATAACCCAGATCCAGATATTAGATAATTGGAGCACCTTCTAGTCCAAGGAAGGAATGCAAAGGATGTTAAGTATTATCTAATGCTGCCAGGGGCTGGGGATTAGCTCAATGCATGTCTATGTAATGCAGTTTGGTTCATTGAGACAGCCGTTCTATTATTAGTGTGTTAGTGGTAGTTATCATTTAAGGCTTTCTATGCATTGTATGTAAGTGTACAAGCGATATTTTGGCTTAATCGACCACCACAACTGAAATTTAGGTAGATTGGCCCAAAATATCCTTTTGCCGGATGAAAAATAGATCAGGTGCTGTTGAAAGTTCTGTTCGGTCCTGTGGTTTTAAATGGCCCGTGAGATCGGTCGGACCTCAATATTGGCTGCTCCACTTTGTTTTACATCAGACGGTTTAACAGTTGGTAGTCTGTGTGATGTCAAAATTAAAAGGTACCTACACAGACAACTGTACAGTAATAATGAATTCCCCAGTAAAGGGTGGACATTAAAATGTATGTAGTAAGTATGTAATGTGTTATAGCAGGGGTAGTACTGGCCCTTTTAATTATTTGAGTTTTCCCAGCTGAGTATTTTACAAGGGGGGAAAAATCCCACCTGTCCACCCAGAATGCTTCATTCCTCCCCCTATCTGGATAAGTGTAATCCTACCAGGAATTCCTGTCCTCTCCTCCATATCTGTAAATAAACAGCATTGGGTCTATCTGGGTACCAGGTACTCAGTCCTCTAATGGATTCTGGGAATTCCATTTGTTATTTAACCTCTGTCACACATCCAAAGCATAGATTTCTATATACAATTTCCACATATTTTACTCTCCTTTATCTCTATGGGGAAACCTTTCATCACCACCACAAACATGCCAACTGTAGCATCTTGAATTGGATGTTGGCACATGGTTAACCATAATATTAACGGGGCATTAATCTGGGCTGGTCATACCTTTAAACACTGTGGCCGTCTCCATTAAGAAAACCAAATAACACAACACACGTTCCACTGCCTGGGGAATGAATGAATTCCGTTATAGTAAACAGAATGTTATTAGCCTGTAACCTCATGCAGTGTTTACCTTCTCCTGCTCCCCCTCCTAATAGAGAACTGATATTCTTTAAAGGCTAAATGTAAACTTATATTTTAAGGGCGATCCATTACAAATAACGAGCATTCAAATCAGTGATATTTATTTAGCATATTCTACTTATTCTTGTTACTTTTATCACATTTGTCTCCACATGTCATAAAAACATTAGATTAGTAAACACGAGATGAAATCAAACTATATTCAGTCAAGTGGGTGAAATTTACAAAAGATCATTATAGTGATATAACGGTCGGTACTGTTTGTTACATTCCGATTACGCCAGTGGAGTTTACCTTAACTACGCCTGTGTTATCGGAAAATAACAAGTGCTAACAATGGTTATTTTACTATAACGATCTTTTGTTAATTTCGCCATTTGTACTGTAGTGTGTTTTGGGGCGAGAGGTTAACATTTGGTTTGCCTTTTCCATCTACAACAGAACCTGATACTGACTCTAAAACTGGAATTGTTCCGTCTTCGAACCAAGTTGTGAGGTGTGAAATGAACGTGAAAGACTCTTCAGGAAATGTGGGAGACAGTGCAGGTACATAGAGGACAGTCTGATGTACAGTGATATTACCATGGGCATTAGCGGGGGTCATCGGGGGAACTGGGATTACCGTAATGTTCCTCATCAGCACAGCCAGAATGGAACCAAGGCATGCTGGGAGTTGTATTTTCTAACTATCTGGAGTGCCAACGTTTGACATCACTGTAATTGATGATGACATATAAAACACCTTCTTTGACTAATACCATGATAGAGAAACATACAGATATATAATGTGATTTGTATCTTCCAGATATAACCAAGGAGGGTGATAAAGGGGTTAAAGTTAATCTACTGGAGGACGAGGAGATCAAATCGTCACGGGTTACAAGGCTTAACGGAGAGTAAGTTCCTCTGGTCTCCCACAGGTTAAATTAGTCACGTGTCTGGTTTATAAAGTGGACTAATAGTAAATTAATTATGGTGATACCAAAAATGAAAAAGAATTAATGACCCCACATTTTTTTGTTTGTCTACTCGATTGGTTAACCGATATATGATTTATGTGATCTGATTGGCTGACGCAGGCTTTTCCATTATAGGTTTGACTCTGCATCCTCAGAGGATTCTGGGACTATGGAGAATCCATCGGACAGCGAGAGCACCGAGAGTGAATATCATGAGGCCAGTGAGGCACTGAGTGCGGCCCAGACTGAGCTCCAGTCTTTAGAAGCCAACTTCAGTCGTATTCCAAAGGATACCGAGGTGGTAAAAATGGCACCTTCCATTGTCACAATGTCTCCAGTCAACCCTACACCTAGGTAATGGCTTTATCATTTAATATATTACAGTGCCAGCCTTCGTCTTATTGCTCCCCCATCTGCGTTGCCTTGCAGTAGACTTGTGACATATGTTTTTCTCCCTCGTGTCTATCCCATGATGCTCCATTACATCCAAATGTCTCACCGCGCTGCATACTCCTTTTTTCAGAGTGGAACTTAGTAACCTGCTGATTTCTGGTTGTGTCGCACTTCAGAAGTCTCTAGATGACACCACGGCTCTTACAGACACAGACAAGGTAAAAACGGCCATTCCAATTGGTTAAAACAATGTGTGTGTGGTGTTCGACAGACTGCCTGGCAATATTGGACACAGCTGATCAGACCTGAATCTTCCAGTCACATTATTTCAATCTCAAATCCGCGCAAGATAGATGGCGCATAGCGGTAGGAAGCCGTGTCTGCTTTTCTCTAATATACACATGTAGGTGGGATGAAAGGCACCTATGGGGGAACCTCACAGGGTCTTGTTTTCATTGCTTGGAACAAGGCACCTAAAAGGGCAAATTTTACTCCCAAACTAAAAGTAAAATAACCCCCCCCAAGCCTCCAGATGGCGATACTTACCCAAAATACTGGTAAGGAGTGAATTTAACTTTGCACCAATTTTACTTTAAGGGTTGAACTTGCCCTTTAACAAATTTCTAACCATTTGTTTTCCCGATTGTCAGATTCCTCCACAAGATAATCACTTTGAACGGTGAGGAACCTCTTTGTTATGTTTTGGTGGGAAGGCAGTATCTCTCATGATAGTCCTGATCCAAACCCATTGGCTGGTCCCTGTTGACATTAGCAAGCGATTTATAATGTTTTACATTATGGATGTTAAGGAGATTTTTGGAAGCAATGAATTAATCTTGTTTTGGTGTTTAGACGGCGGCACGCACCACAGTGTTACAGGAGTGGATGAAGATTATCAGGCAAAAGGAAGTAGATCCGGCTGTGATTCGCCACCACCTAACGGTATTTCGAGCCATGTCTCCGCGCCTTTTGGAGGTCATCATAAATATGGCTGACACCAAGGGGAACACCGCAGTGCACTATGCAGTGTCTCAGTCTAATTTCACCGTGGTCAGGCAGCTTTTGGACACAGGTAGGTGATGAGTGGCGGAAATGTTAAATCTACAGCATCATCTTGGAATTCATTTTTAATATGATTGGTCGGCAAAGGCCAATATAACAAAAGGTTATTGGCTAGACAGAGAGGAAGTGTTAGAAATGGTTCTACATTCCATAGCAAACCATCTAACTTGTCTTTCTTATCTTCCCCGCTGTTCCCCACACTCTCCCCTTAATCTTCCCTCAGGTCTCTGTGATGTGAACAGACAGAATAAGGCCGGATTCACTCCCCTCATGCTCACAGCCCTGGCGGCGTTTCGAACAGATGAGGACATAAAGACAGTAACACAGATGCTGTGTCTGGGAGATGTCAACTGCAGAGCAAGTCAGGTATTGTAACTTCCTGTCCTACAAGGAACAATGTGCCATATGTAGAAAGCAGGGTATCGCAATTTAGAGATATCGCGTGTTATTGATAATGTATGACCCTGGCCGTAATTGTATGGCTACAGTCGTACATTTACGCCGAACATTCGTTAATTAACGAACGTTTGGTTGTAGAATACCATGTGATGGTAAACTACCGCAATGCTATTCTATGTAGATTTTAAATCTGTGATCGTGTTAATTAACGATAACGATTGATAATTAACGATCGCTTAAATGATCGGAAATTAACGATCAGTTTAATGGTCGTTAATTTTAAACCGAACATTAAAAGTGCGATACCAAACCTTTATAACTTTGGCCCAATGATCCAAATCGGGCTCCTCAGGTATCCCACCCCTCCCGGCAATCACGGGAGTATCCCAGATCTTGTGGTGATCTCTCACACTCCGAGACCACCCCAAACTCAGATGATCATCAGATTGATTTTAAAAATATTGGAATATATGGAAATTGAGCATATGTTTTAATATAGCACATTTTAAAAAATAAATTATTGTATTTTATTGTATCTCCCCTCTCTACAAAAATCTATATCTTGTACAATTAGATTAGAATCGTTTATTGTCGCCGAACACATTAAAACAATGACATCAGTGAAATTGAATAAATAAGTTCAGATAAGGTTATAATACAGTCATATTACAGGGAACAGCATTTAAAATATTAATAGCCGATGGATAAAAGCTTAACCTATAACGTTCAGGTTTACATAGAATGTTTTGGAAGCGTCTCCCAGAGGGAAGCATAGCAAACAGATTAGAATTCGGGTGAGAGTGATCCAGATGAATGTTCTTTATCATTGATTCCTATGTAATTCATTAATAGCTGGTAACTCTGCAGTGAGTTTTTTCCCCTCTTGTTGCAGTTTCTATACCAGGCCAGGAAATTGTTATCAAGTTTAATGTGAGTTCGAATAGAACCCAGTTTCGAATCAAATCTGAGGGTTTCGAATTTTGAAACTTTTCCTCAACCTCCTGTTTAAATTGATATTTCCTGTTCCTTCACATGGCAGTGGGCACCAATGGGTTAACCCTGCTCGCTTTGTGGAGGGACAGGAAGTGTATTTTAGTGATGTCCCTCCCTCTCTTCCTCAGTCTTACCTGTCCCTCGTGTGGACGGGTAGGAAATGTAGTATTTAGGTAGGCTCTCTCTCGCTCCTGGTTCCCCCTGTTCCGCCGCACTATAACCGCTTGGCTGTAGTGTTGGGGATTCTCTCCATTCTTAGCGTCCGCTTTAGTGCCGCAGGCACTTTACACATTTCTCCTGGCGCGCCGGTGACGTCATCGCGTGGGAAATTTAAATGGGCCGCGAGCAGCTTGATACTGGTTCCCTGAATCAGCGGCTCCTCTCTTTGTGCCCTACAGCAGTCTGCCTGTTTGCTATGTAAGTACAGTCCCCTTGGGACAAGTTACTTGAACTTTATGGAGTAAATCTTTACACTGCGATTTTTTGTTACAGTGCCTGTCATGTCTACTAGAAAGCATTCAAGGTCTGGATCCAAGGGGTGAGATATTGCAGAGAGACAGAGGAAAGCATCAGTATTAGTATATATTTAGTTTCTTACTATTTTTAAAAAAATCCTTTTTTCATCTTTTCACGAGGAAGAGGAATCCAGGAAACAGTCCAAAAAAGAGAACCTGAACTGTAACAATCCTCCGCAAAAAAATAAGATATTTTGTTAGGAGTGTGCAATGGATCTATTTGGAGGACCATCAGATCAGTCCACATCGGTGGCAGAAATGATTCAATCGTCACTGGATCAAGCCATGGATTCTATGGTGTCATGGGTAACTGACACAGTTCTAACTAAGATAGCGCCAGTTGCCCCAGTTTCAGTTACAGAGCGTGCATCCCACAGTGCTGCTAATTCAGTTCCATTAGCCGAAGGAGAATGTGAAAATGAAGACAACTCAGCACCCAGTTCAGAATTCAACTTAAGTTCAGTCGTATAATGAATTAAGGCAATGAGGAAGACCTTGGATTTGGATAAACCTGAAGATACAGATAACACCGAAGATTTGATGTTTAATAAGAAACGGTAAAACCAGCAGTATTTCATTTGCATTCAAGAATGGCGAATATTATATCGGATGAGTGGAATAATCCAGAAAGGGAGTTCTCTCTAGTCCAGTCGTTTACTAAGATGTACCCATTAGCAGATGAGACTGTAACTCTTTGGGATTCACCCCCTAAAGTAGATGGCGCTTTTGCAAGAGTGGCAAGAAGAACTTCATTGGCCGTGGAAGATAGTGTCACATTGAGAGATCCCATGGAACGCAGACAGGAGACAATTTTAAAAAGAGCATTTACAGTGCGGCATGCAGACCTGCTATAGCGGTGACAGGGTTGGCTGGGGCCCAAAAAATATGGCTAAAGGAGATTAAAGACACGCTATATGATGGAATCCCTAGAGTGGGTATTATTGATGCTTTACAGAAGGTTAAACAATCCACACATTATATGGCCGAAGCTTCTCTGGATTCACTTAAGTTGGCAGCGAAAGGTATGGCTTTATCGGTATCAAGTAGAAGAGCTTTGTGGGTAAGGCAGTGGCAGGCAGATGGCCTATCGAAGCAGAGTCTAGCAGCTTTACCATATGAAGGTCAGCCACTTTTTGGCCCTAAATTAGATTAACTAATTTCTAAGACCACAGCGGGGATATCAATTTTTTTGCCACAAACAAACGGAAGACCAAGATATTCAGGACCATTTTCGGAAAAGCCTTCATTTAAGGATGTCAGACAATATAGACCTGGAAAACCACAGTTTCAACGCCAATGGAGACTGGAACAGCCCTTTCGTCCATCTCGTGGGCAAGGCAGGGGTAAATAATTATGAAGGTCAGCGAGCCCACCAGTCAGTCATAGGAGGGAGACTATCAGGGTTATTCAATAAAAGTTCTTAAGTTCTTATTGTTAAAATGGTGCTAATTTTGCCCCAACCAATCAGATCTTATTTAACATTTGAAAGCTAACATCTGATTGGTTGGGGCAAAATTAGCACCATTTTTAACGATAAGAACTTTTATTGAATCTCCCTGTAAGTTTTTTCAGGTCTGTGTGGGCTCAATCAGTAGAAGACAGTTGGGTACTGAAGGTTATACGGGTAGGTTACCAAATCGAATTCCTCTCTCTCCCTCCGGACAAGATAGACCCAAAGCCGAGAGTGCCAAATTCATCTATAATGAAAACAGCCATAACAAAGAAGAGTTATTAAACAAAAAAGTAATAGTACATGTGCCCAAAAGTCAGAAGAATACAGGAGTCTATTCTCCTTTTTTCCTAATTCAAAAACCGTCGGGCCGTTTCAGGGCGATTTTAGACCTCAGATTCCTAAACTCATTACTCAAGAAAAAATCTTTTCAGATGGAGTCATTAAGTTCAGTGGATTCTCACATAAACAGATCCGAGTGGATGGCAAAGATTTAAGCAACTCACATCTACATGTTCCGATATTTCAAGGACATCGGAAATATTTGAGATTTCAAATGTTGGGAGTCCACTTTCAATACACGGCTCTCTGCCTCAGCGCCCAGAGTATTCACGAAGATACTGATTCCCATTATAGCCCACCTTCGTCTACAATGTATACACCTGTATGCCTATTTAGACAATATACTTGTAAAGGCTCCAGATCCCATTACACTAACAAAGAATGTCAACTGAGTTCTGACGACTTTGCAGGAACACGTTTGGCTTCTGAACAGGGTGAAATCTCAGCTGAATCCAGTCCAACAGCTAACATATCTAGGGGCAGCTATATGTACCGGGTCATTTCAGGTGTCACTGCCTCTGGACAAGCAGGAAAGTATTGTGATGCAAATAAAACATCTGATAAATCATCCTGTGACTACTGCAAAGAAGTGATAACAGATCCTGGGGAAGCTGATATCAACAATAGATATGATCAAGTGGGCCATGATTCATATCAGACCCTTACAGCCGAATTGTCTACAGCAGTGGAACAGGTCAGTGAAGTTCTAGAATATCCTGCTATACAGATCCACAATCAGATCTCTGAATTGGTGGATAGACAAAATAATTTTTCAGCCAATTCCGTTGACTGCTCCCACCTGGGTTCATGTCATCACGGATGCCAGCCAGGAGGGCTGGGGAGCTCATTATCTATACCACATGGTACTAGGGGTCTGGTCAAGGAAGGAGAGAAAATTTTCATCAAACCACAGAGAACTTCAAGCAGTGTATCTGGCATTGATCTCCCTGCAAAAAGTATCTGCAGAAAAAGATGGTGTTGGTACATTCAGACAATCAGACAGTAGTGGCCTACATCAGGAAGAAGGGAGGTACTCGAAGCAGATCACTATGGAAAGTAGCGGAAAAATTACTCAGTTGGGCCGAGAACAATCTGTTGGACATATCAGCCATTTATGTCCCAGGAGACCATGGTTTCCAGAAGCCCCGTCGTTATCAATGTCCAAGCCGAGGAAACTGCCAATACAACATTTATTGACTCAGGGCATGGTAAAACATCCAGGAATAGAGAATTTGGCATTGATGGCCTGGCTGCTGAAAGGGAAACGCTAAAGAGAAAAGGGTTATCGGATGCTGTAATAAATACACTTATTGCAGCTTGGAAAACCACCACGTCTAGAGCATACTACAGAGTATGGAATACCTTTAAAAACTGGTGTGATGAAAGACAAATTGATTTCTCTACCACCACCATAATTTATATTGTAGAGTTTCTACAGTCAGGGCTAGAAAAAGGTCTAAGTTTAGCCACATTAAAAGCCCAAAGCTCTGCGTTATCAGTACTAACTGAGAAACACTAGCAGCGGACCCGTTACTTGCAAGGTTCTTTCAGGCAGTAAAACATATAAGACCTAAAAGAACAATCAAGCCAGCTCCTTGGGATCTTCAGTTGGTATTGCAGCAGCTGACAGAACCTACATTGGAGCCATTGCAGACTATTCCTTTAACTATTAAGATGACTTTACTTCTGGCTTTAAATTCAGCCCATAGAGTGGGGGAAATATCGGCACTAAGAGCCTCCGAAGATTATGTTACCTTTTTTGAGGACAAAGTTATTCTTAGATGGGATGATACATTCTTACCTAAAGTGGTTTCTACTTTTCATGTAAACCACGATATTATTTTACCTGTTTTTTATCCAGCACTGCAGGATGAGCAGGAAGAAAAATGGCCCACCCTGGACATGGTAAGATGTCTTCAGATCTATCTACAAAGAACAGGCAGTATACGCAAAGAGGATTCTTTGCTTCTTCTATATGCAGGTCAAAGGACCGGATATAGACCATCCAAATCTACAGTTGCAAGATGGATTGCATCTGGGATAAGTCAGGCTTACAAACAGGCTGCGGTGGAACCTCCCTCGGGTATAACCGCACACTCTACCAGGGCAGTTTCAACAACCTGGGCCTGCCAAGCTGGCGCTTCGGCAGAAGAAATATGTAAAGCAGCAGCATAGTCGTCTTCCCAGACCTTTATAAAGCACTATAAATTAGATGTATCTTCAGCAGCCCTGTCTGGGTTTGGTACAAAAGTGCTAAGTACTGTTACCTCTGTTACATAAATTCAAAGTGCAAATTCCCTCCCTTGTATTATTAATGCTTGGGTATGTCCCATTCGGCCCACTGCCATGTGAAGGAACAGGAAAACAGAACATTTTCTTCAAACTTACTGTAATTTTCTTTTCCTGATCTCAGTCCACGTTCAGGACAAGTAAGACTGAGGAAGAGAGGGAGGGACATCACTAAAATACACTTCCTGTCCCTCCACATGGCGAGCAGGCTTAACCCATTCGTGCCCACTGCCATGCTACAGTCCAGGAAAAGAAAATTACGGTAAGTTTGAAGAAATTTTCTGTTTTTTCTTTCTTAATACCTTTTGTAGCTCCCTTCTAGCTAATCTATATGCAATTGCATCTCCAGATTTAAAGGCCACGTTCCTCGCTTTTAATAAAAACTTTACTTACTTTTAAGGGCATCTATAGTAAAAAAAAACACATTGCCCCTTTGCAAAGTTAAATTCATGTACTCTGTGCTGCCTTAATCCTATCTCTGTCAGTGACTTTGTTTAACCATGGTGTCAGATCTCTGTGCAGCACTCCCCCCTTCCCTTCGGTTACCACCTCTATGTCTCAACTCCGGCTAACCGACAAGCTTATCATGTGAAATAGGAGTTAAAAGTTCAACATCCTGAAAAACACACCCACACACAGTGGCCAATAGAAAGCAAGCTGTCCTGGAGACACAAAGAAGAAGGAGAACAGTACAGTTTACGATCTCTCACTTTGTGACCCATCATCAATCAGTGAAAGCTATTAAGAAGGGGGGTCAAGTGCAGCCTTATATCTAACATCAAAGCTACCTTTCTCCCCCTGCTAATGCTGTTATCTCTATGTTTATTACAGAGCAGGGAGGGGGGATCAAGTCACAGGGATTTGATTGACAGTCCAAGTAGGAGTAGAGGAATGCAATCACGTATTCTTCTAACTGGTGTATCTCAGGACAGAGAGGGAATCTGAAAAAAGTGAAGACACTCTGGGGGTTGTGGGGAATTATAGAACACATGGAAAGAAAGAAAAAAAAGTTCATTTTCCCACTATAGATGCCCTTTAACCACTTTTTCTGATTAGCGTAATCTTTGTTTTCTTTGTAAACTGTAACTTCACTTTACATCAGTGCCGCCTCGCTAATGAGGCAGGGTGCAGCACAATGCAGAGCGGCACCCTGTAGGGAAGCGGCACTCTGCCGCACTGTCACTGTCTCTCTGAATTATTTTTTTTTTTAAATGGAGGCCGGCATCCGCCGGCTGCCCAACTCCCTCCCTAATCTGTTGGGGGGGGGGGGGGGGAGCGGACCTACCTACATTAAAAGCAGTTAGTTACTGAGTGAGTTACAACAACCGGTGTCCGGAGAAGACCGAAGTCCGATCCTGGCTGTCATGGCTGACTCTGCCTCCATCCACTCGTTACTCGTTGCGTGCGCTGCGTCGCGGCCCACGATGTAGTGACATCAGGCGCTCGCGCAAGTTGTTCAGCCAGTTGTTCAGTGTTCCCGTGACTCCCATCCCGGCCGGCCATCCGAGAGTGAATCTCCTCTGCTCCTGTCAGGACAGGACAGAAATGCCGCATACTCGTCGACTCGGAGTCGGAGGGAAAGTGGTGAGTCAAGGGTAATAGGGTTTGTCTACCCCAACCCCAATTTAATTTCCCTGGCAGGCTGGGGCCTGAGATTGGGCCCTGCTTGCCTGCACTGCAGGTTTTAGGTTATATTGTGTGCTGTACTGCTGTACCGGTGCCAGGCAGGCAGGGGGAAGGGGGAATGTGTTGTGCCAAGTTTTCCATGTGCCCAGCAGACATAATAATTAAAATAATGTGCCCAGGCCCTGTCTGCTGCCCATCTAATGTAAGATGATAGATAGATAGATAGATAGACAGATAGATAGCAGAGTTAGATAGATAGATAGATAGATAGATAGATAGATAGATAGATGATAGATAGATAGATAGATATATGATAGATAGATAGATAGATAGATAGATAGATAGATAGATAGAGAGTAGAAGATACGATAGCAAAGTTAGATAGATAGATCGATAGCAAAGTTAGATAGATAGATCGATAGCAAAGTTAGATAGATAGATCGATAGCAAAGTTAGATAGATAGATCGATAGCAAAGTTAGATAGCAAAGTTATATAGATAGATAGATAGATGATAGATAGATAGATGGATAGATAGATAGACGTGTATAAAGACGATAGATAGAATCAACGTGTATAAAGCCCCTCCCACTTCTTGACAAGCCACATCCTACTTCCGGACAAAGCACCACCCACTTTCAATTATAAAACCACACCCCTTCCGGTGGCAAGG
This sequence comes from Hymenochirus boettgeri, assembly GCA_019447015.1. Lineage (NCBI taxonomy): Eukaryota > Metazoa > Chordata > Amphibia > Anura > Pipidae > Hymenochirus > Hymenochirus boettgeri. Next base: position 258,798,164 of record CM033471.1, on the reverse strand, counting down.
GGGGCGGCATTTGGAATTTTGTGTCAGGTGGCAAAAAGTCTAGAGACGGCCCTGCTTTACATTTTACTATATAATCGATAAGTGTTGTTGTAAGATAATTTATTTCCCCGCCACTAAACTCAGCCGCTGCCAGTGGTGTAACTACTGCCACCCCCGTGACCACAGTGGGCCCCGGACGGTAGTAGGGCCCGCCACAAGCCCAAATCCCTACAGTATTCACCCTTTTTCTTTTTTTTTGAAGAAAACATACGTGCAATCACAAATACAAAATCTTTAAATCTGCTCCCAGCCACAGGTTTTATACTTACAGGCTCCTCGATCCACCGCCACTTCCGGTCTCCTCACTCCCTCTCCACTGCAGCTGCTGTGTTCCCGAGCAGTGGAGAGGGAGTGAGGAGACCGGAAGTGGCGGTGGATCGAGGAGCCTGTAAGTATAAAATCTCTGTCTGGGAGCAGATTTAAAGATTTTGCATAAAGCTATGTCCAGGTTTTACGGGTATTGTACAAGATATAGATTTTGTAGAGAGGGGCAGACATTCCCTTTAAGTTAAACACGCTGACCTCTTTCTTCCTTGCAATTATTGTTTTAACCATTATTAGAAGAAATTATTTTAGCGCATGTATAATATTTATTGGTAATATCATGTGATTATGCATTTGCCCTTTAATAATTTCTATGTGTAAAAGCAAGGTGGGACTAGGATAGCTACATTTTGGCCCCTGGCCCATCACTCATGTTACCACATCACTGGTAGGCGGAGCTAAGGGTAGAAATGTTTGGAGGGTGAATTCCCTGGTTGTATCCGAGGAAGCTTCCCCAAACGTTGCATTGATTTATTTGCACAATAAATTGTAAATCCACAGAAGTTCTCCTCTTACTGTTTTTCGTTTACTGGAATAACATAATGAAGGAATACTTTACTGCAAAAGTGAACTATTCCTTTAATGTATTGATTGAAGCCCAGGAGGTTAAGGAGCCATGGCCTTACCTCCCGTTCTTCAATCAATATCTCAGGAGCCAGGGCCGAAGGTAAGTATATTTACCTTAAACGCGATGCACCGCTTCCTGGTTCTAATCCACTATAGCGTGCATGTGTGATACTGCGAGCTATAATGGATTAGAACCAGGAAGCGGTCTGAGATTTCCATTTCCGCAGCGGTGGATCACGTGTAAGGTAAATATACTTTATTTATACCTTCGGCCCTGCTTCCTGTTGAGGTGATTGAAGAACGGGAGGTAAGGCATAGCTCCTTAACGCCAAGGGATTCAATCAATACATTAAAGGAATAGTTCACCTTTCCAGTGAACTATTCCTATAACCCTCTGGGTAGGGGTGTGGAGCATTGCACCTACCAAGCATTAGGCTGGTGATCCTCAAACTACGGCTCTCCACATGTTTGAAAACTACAACTCCCAGCATTCCTTAATTACAGAAGGAAGCCTAGGAATGCTGGGAGTTGTAGTTTTCAAACATCTGGAGAGCTGTAGTTTGAGGATCCCTGCATTAGGCCAATGCCAGCTACTGTGTGCTAGAGTGAAGCTGGATTGTATTGGCCCTGCATCACACACACACACACGCACAAACCGATATACTATTATATATCTTTCCTATTTGTATTGTAGGCCGGGCAGACGGCTTTAATGTTGGCGGTCAGTCACGGAAGGCTGGATGTGGTTCGGGCCCTGCTGGAATGTGGAGCAGACGTCAACATTCAGGATCACGATGGCTCCACTGCACTCATGTGTGCGTGTGAACACGGACACGCAGAAATTGTTAGTTTGCTATTGGCTGTTCCAGCATGTGATGTTTCACTGACAGACAATGTAAGTTACAGACTGTGTACTATGTAGAATGGACACGTATACAGACACGTTATCTATATGGTACATTGTCATCTTTCTCTGTTTTTTTACCTAGGATGGAAGTACGGCTCAGTCCATTGCGCTGGAAGCTGGACAGAATGATATTGCAATGCTGCTATATGCACATAACGCCAAGATTGGCAATAAGGTTAGTGGGATGGATCCACAGGAGGAGAGGACTATGGGACACGGAGTTTATCCGTTAGGGTGACACAGCAGAAGGGGACCATGGGACATGGAGTTATTCTCTCCAACTGCAGGGTGACACAGACAGGAGGGAACTATGGGAAATAAAGTCTGTCCCTCTTAAGGTGGCCATACATATATTCGATTTTACTTACCCGACCGAGTGATCTCGCGACGTTCGATCGATCCTTCCGGAACCGCCTCTCCCGTTCTTCTATGCGACCGACATGCGATCGCAAAATGAATGGGATTCGCGATCACGTCGGTTGCATGGAAGAACGGGAGAGGCTGTTCCGGCAGGATCGATCGAACATCGCGAGATAAGTAAAATCATATATATGTATGGCCACCTTGACTGCAGGGCAACACAGTGAAATAGTAGGGAACAATGGGCCATATTTATAGAGGTTAATATTGGTAATGACTGATAATGATCCTTTATAAGGGTTGAAATCTTCACCGCTAGTATCGGGATTGCTTGTGCTACGTCTGTATGGGGCCTAGTCTAAAGTGAGGTTATTCTAGAAATCTTTATCTACTATTCCCCTATGAAGAGGGAAGGCTGGGCAATACCCCTCACAGCGCCCCAGGACAGATAACTAAACAGAGCCATAAGAGTCTCTACATGTTACAAATGTGTATGGAGCTTTAGACTGAAGGGAGCTATGGGAAATCTGCTGTGTGTTGCTTAGACCACAAACCTGACGTCTCATTGGGATTTTTTATGTTTAATCACAGGGCGACACCTCAAACCTTAAATGCCAGAGACTAAACCCATCAGATGAATCCCAATAAGAGGAGGAGTTTGGGTGAAGCTCATCTGGGGCCCCAAGAGACTCTGCATGCCGTCCAAAGCTGTAAAGGGGCCCCGGAACACTGCACTGCCAAAACCACTAGGATTATACACCCGGCTTCAGCACCGCAGAGTGGAGGGGAGGATAAAAACATACATAGCACCGTGATCCACAGAGGAAATAGAATAAGGCACTAAAGGGATGTAAGGCTGGACAGAGACATCAGCCATGATGGACATCAGGAACGAAAAAGGAAGTAGGAGCATAAATGTAGAGAAGATAAGGAGTGGGTGTAAGTACATGGTAGACTATACACAGGGAGAAGGTACAGTATGGAGCACACTGGCCTCATATTAGGCCCCATATCTAATGTCGGACTTATCAAAAATCATCATCTCTGCGACACTCCCTGGCCTGGACTATTCATTTCCTAATGGAATATTGATTGATTGGTTCAGGGGGTTTTCAAAACATCAGCAGCTAAGGCAACTAGTGTGTGGCCAGCATTATATCTAACACAGTGGGGAGTATGTGTAGAGATGCAGTTTGACCCTGTGTTATACACAATAGAAATATGTAATGAACATCAGGGTAGACACACACTCAAAGTGCAAACCTGCAGGTATGTGTCTACCATGTTGTTTAGTAACGTTGGAATAGACTCACCATGCTCATAATGAACTAAAGTTCGCAGAATGCAGAGTCGGCCAATCAGATCACCTAGTGGGTGGAGTCCCAGTGAATCACCAGCAAATCGTTATCTTGAAGCTAAAATGAAAGCCTACTGTGACGAGAACAGCCAATCAAAAAAGTGGACGTGACATGAAGGTATTTATTGGAGGATTTTGTAAGGTAGGGAAAGCCCACTTGCAGCATGGGGGAACTAACCGGGTGGTTTTAAAGCCGCGTTAACCGATGTACCAAGGTTTAACACAGCTTTACGACAGAAATAACAGAGGTTGCTGCAAACAATGTACCGGGCCAATCACAGCTCTTTAGGGTGGAATCTTTAACGCCAGCAAATATCGCTTAATGGGTTCAGCCCATTCAAAATGTATAGCGAGCCAATATTGGCTCGGTGCATTGCCTTAAGGGGGCAGTAGAGAGCAATAGCAGCTCTGTACATCGCCCTATATGTGCATTAGAAAAAGAGTGAAATTAGAACGTGTAAAAGGGACATTGGAGAAAGGGGAAGACGACATAAGAATGGGAAAACCTTTTATCAGAGGAAATGTCTTTGTTCTCTCCTCTATACCAGCCAATTAAGCTCATTCCATATCTTTCAGCAATAATAATTACAGATTGTTGCTTGTGATACAGGCACTGCAATATATATATTTTTGTTATGCGTACATATATGTGGAGAAGGTTTCTCTGACTACCTGTATTTTCTATAAAGTGCATTGCTATATAAATATATATATAAAGATTATACCCAGACGCCCGTGTCATGTGATCCTTTCTAATGTAGGGCAGCACGAGACAATACAGAGGTGTGTATCAGTAGACAAACCGATGTCATCATAGTTTAAATAAGAACGCACACTAACAAAATGTAGTAAAAATGTGCCGTATTTCAGTGGTGCGCTGTGATCTCCGACAGGGGACTGCAGCCCGATTGGTCACTAACACACGAAGGGAAGGCCCAATCATAAGTGTGTGTTCTTCATGTGGGATGAACCAGCTGTTGGTCATTAGGTTCCACTAGGCAGAAATTAAAGGCCAAGGACTTCTTTAACTGCTTGGGTGTCCTTAAATAACTGTATTGGTGTTGTTATTTAGGTATCATTATTTAAAGGGAAACTAAAGTCACAAGACTTTTCCCAATTTAGCCAGGACATTCACAAACATACATCAAGCTGTGTGTCACATTCTCCTTTCTGCTGTGGCTGGTGGGTGATTTATAGAATTAACTTGCTGGTACTTGAGGTAATTTCCCATAATCCACCGCAGTGCACTTCACATGCTTTCTAGTACTCAACAGATTAAAACAAGGAAGCTGCAGACTTGCTTCCTAGAAGCTAACATCACAGAGATGCTCCCTCTCCCTGGCACAGAATAGGGATTCAAGGCAGTTTTTGTGTAAACACATTTAAATGCTCCTGTCCCTAACAATGATATATTCCTTTGCTTTACATGACAAAAAGATAACTAATGTTTGTAAGGTATTTCTTAGATAACATGGATGTTAGAAAAACAATATTAACATTTCAGTAAAAAAATAAAATTAGGTGGGGAATTGAACCTGCAACCTTATGTAATTTGTCATGCTAAAAGCAAAACTAGGAATATTTACCAACCGGTAGTGTTAATTATCATTCCTTTTTAAAAATACTATAAACTTACCCCTGCTTTATAAATTTGCCCCCTTGTAAGGAGTTACTCAATCATACTCTGCCCCTAAAATATGCCCTTTGTTGGCAGTGACCCTACGTCAGTTTTTTTGCCAGTGGAATTAATTGAAATAGTCTAGGGCATCATTGAACTCCTTAGTGACTTATAATATCCTTCACATTTTACAATATGGGTTACATTATTCACTATATTAAAGCCAGCTATGTCAAAATAGATTATAACCTTATAATTGTTGGCTATTTCACATATCATGTGACCTCTGTCAAATAACACCTGTTATAGACCACTACTGGCCAGGCAGATCAAGGAGTAATCCCCAAACACTACCCAGCCTTAGTCCTGAAGGAGTCTGTGAAGGGAGAGATACAGTGTGTGTGAATGTATGTGTACAATTGTGTGTAAGAGTCTTCCATAATAAATGCGATTACACGTATACATTTATATGTAGCTCAACAGGAGAAGGTAAATAATATAATCTATATTATGAATGAGTGGTTATTATAGTGTATGGGTGTAAATAATACACAGATCCTATAATAGTATAGGCATCATTATAAGGTATCGACATAGGGGCTTGGTCATGGAGTTATTACAGGTATGACAGTTTGGAGTTTTGTGGGTTTTTTTTTTTTACAAAAATCAGAGTTTGTATCTGTCCTGGCTGAATCACAAAAATAATAAAATATATACTTGTTTTTGTAATTAGACATTAAATCAATCACCTACAAAATGTATATAGGTGTAATCCTTATGTTTGGCCACAAGAGGTCAGAAAAAGAAAAAGGAAGATTTTATACATGGACCAGGACAAGAAAGAAGGATGGTAAATATAAAGGATCGATATCCGCAAATACCGATATCGATCTTATAACTGCGCATTATTTTATTTCACTTAATTATTTTATTTCATTTTATTATTTTATTTCACTTAATTATTTTATTTCATTTTATTATTTTATTTCACTTTATTATTTTATTTCATTTTATTATTTTATTTCACTTAATTATTTTATTTCACTTTATTATTTTATTTCATTTTATTATTTTATTTTATTATTTTATTTCACTTAATTATTTTATTTCACTTTATTATTTTATTTCATTTTATTATTTTATTCACTCTATTATTTATTTCATTTATTATTTTATTTCACTATTATTTTATTTTCAATTTTATTATTTATTCTTATTATTTATTTCATTTTATTTTTTTCATTTTTATTTTATCCTATTGTATTTATATTTCATTTTATTTTATTTTTCTTTTCATTTTATTATTTTATTTATTTTTATTATTTTTATTTTCACATCTATTATTTGTATTTCATTTTTATTATTTTTTTCTTTTATATTTTATTTCATTAATTATTTTATTTCATTTATATTTTTATTTCACTTATTATTTATTTCATTTTATTATTTTATTTCTATTATTTTTTTCATTTTATTATTTTATTTCACTTAATTATTTTATTTCACTTTATTATTTATTTCACTTTATTATTTTATTTCATTTTTTATTTTAATATTTCATTTTAATTATTTTATTTCACTTATTATTTATTTCATTTTATTATTTATTTCATTTTTATTATTTTATTTCATCTAATTATTTCTTATTATTCATTTTTATTATTTTATTTCATTTTATTATTTTTATTTATCTCTATTTTATTTTTATTTTATTTTATTATTTTTCTTTCATTTTATTATTTTATTTCACTCTAGTTATTTTTATTTCATTTTATTATTTTATTTCACTATTATTTTATTTCATTTTATTATTTTTATTTCCTTATATTTTTTTATTCACTTATTATTTAATTTCACTTTATTATTTTATTTCATTTTTATTATTTATTTCATTTATTATTTTATTTCATTTTATTATTTTATTTCACTTTATTATTTTATTTCATTTTATTAGTTTATTCATTTTATTATTTTATTTCATCTAATTATTTTATTTCATTTTATTATTTTATTTCATTTTATTATTTTATTTCACTATTATTTTATTTCATTTTATTATTTTATTTCACTTTATTATTTAATTATTTTATTTTACTTAATTATTTTATTTCATTTTATTATTTCATTTCACTTTATTATTTTATTTCACTTTATTATTTTATTTCACTTAATTATTTTATTTCACTTTATTATTTAATTATTTTATTTCACTTAATTTTCATTTTATTATTTCATTTCACTTTATTATTTTATTTCACTTTATTATTTTATTTCACTTAATTATTTTATTTCACTTTATTATTTAATTATTTTATTTCACTTAATTATTTTATTTCATTTTATTATTTCATTTCACTTTATTATTTTATTTCACTTTATTATGTTATTTCACTTAATTATTTCTACGGCACCAAAGTAAAATTGTGCCTGCGGATCAAAATACTGGAGAATCAGAAATCTCGCAACGAGGGATGAATATCGGTAATTACAAATAGCGAGGTATTCTATATATCCGTATTTGATGACAGGTAGTACAAATCCGTACAGTTAAATAATCTCATCCATTCTAAACTTCATTCCGTATCAGACTGGACTGATCGTGTCCACCAGTGAATCAGATGCCAGGAACCTACTGAACAGCATTAGAATAACGAAGGGATATTTATAGTGGTGAAAGTAACCAGTATTCTAATTGCTTTCTATTTTATTCTAATTGAATTCTAATTGTATTCTAATAAATAATCTATTCTAATTCTCTCAATGTAATCTAATGGCCATTCTCTCAATGTAAGGGGGACAATCTGGAAAATGTCTAAAGTTTGTTAATGAAAATGTAAAATAAATATTTAGGAAAACTAAAGAAGAAAATCCTGCCTGAATTTTATGGTTTTTAGTTACCGGCTATTTTTCTCATGTCTGAACTCATCAGTGTTTTAACCGTCTGTCTAGTTCTGCTGTTTTCTGGCTTTTCCAGAGTGAGTCGCTGACCTAGATACATTAGTTCATGCTCAGTAAATTCTTTAGCTCAGTTTGATATTTTTCTCCATTTTAGTGATTTTTTTCCTTTCAGTTGTATTAATGTTGAATGGAATGTGATAAAGACACTAGGCAGCCTTTCTCTATATCCGGGTTATTTAATAAAAGTTCTTACCGTTAAAAATTGTGCTAAGTTTGCCCCAACCAATCAGATGTTAGCTTTCAGATGTTAAATAAGATCTGATTGGTTAGGGCAAAATTAGCTCCATTTTTAACGACAAGAACTTTTATTGAATCTCCCTGTATATTTATTATTTACAACTAGCAATGTCCGGTTTCATCCAATCAAAATTGTGCTAGGCTTAGTTGTTTTTCAGAGGGGCAATCACTCAATTTGGATGACAGCACAAGGGGCCATATTTATAAAGCCACAGTATCGCTTTTTAGCGATACCGCGACTTTAACGATCGGTATCGTAAATTTCAATCGTTAGACCAATTGGAGATTAACGATCGTAAATTTACGATACCGATTGTAAATCTACGATTTCTAAATCATAGATTTACGATCCCCATAGAATACCATTGCGGTAGTTTACTACATACAGTATTCTACGATTGAACGTTCGTTGATTAACGAACATTCGGACGTAAATGTACAACCGCGATCGTAAATTAACTAACCTGCGATATCGCTAAAAAGCGATACCGTGGGTTTATAAATATGGCCCAAAGGTACAACCACAAAACCATTAACCGCATCTGAAATTAAACAGACCTGCAAGCAGATCCACACCCACTACCGGATCCGACATTCACTTCAGCTCCCCGCACCAAAATGTAACAGACCAGCACCCGCATCTAACCGATCCACAACCCATTCAAACTATGGTAAACCCAAACTGCAAATTTGGTAAACCGTATGTACCAGACCAGATGCAGGACTCCAGTTCCGATCTCAACCTCAATAAACATAGGCCATTTGATCTCAAGGTTCTCATGTGTGGCCCCTGACTACCTTTGAGGGCCACCCAATAGATCTATAGGGCTACCGTATATAGGTTATCATTAAAATGTGGAGCAGCGCAAGTCACAAATCGTCACTGATTACAGACTGACTGCAATTAACTGTATTTATTGTGTTCATTTTAATTCGATTGCAATCAGCACTGCCCTAAAAATGACATTACTGCTGGATGTAACACTGAGTGATGGGGGAAGTTGTCCCAGATATGAACATATTAGGCTGGGAGGTCTGTATATAAATTACAATCATGGGAGCTTCCCTCTGTCCTGAGTTAGTTGTGGTTCTTGCCCTGTGCGTCTCCTCGGAAGTTCAGCACCAACTGACTGTGCAGCTCAGACCCCCTAAAGGCTCCTCTAAAGGAGAACAGGTCCCCGTCTGTATAAACACCGGATGGGATGTATATAAAGGTGGATGGGAATCCTTCTCCCCCATATAGGACAGGTCCCCGTCTGTATAAACACCGGATGGGATGTATATAAAGGTGGATGGGAATCTTTCTCCCCATATAGGACAGGTCCCCGTCTGTATAAACACCGGATGGGAGGTATATAAAGGTGGATGGGAATCCTTCTCCCCCATATAGGACAGGTCCCCGTCTGTATAAACCCCGGATGGGATGTATATAAAGGTGGATGGGAATCCTTCTCCCCATATAGGACAGGTCCCTGTCTGTATAAACACCGGATGGGATGTATATAAAGGTGGATGGGAATCCTTCTCCCCCATATAGGACAGGTCCCCGTCTGTATAAACCCCGGATGGGATGTATATAAAGGTGGATGGGAATCCTTCTCCCCATATAGGACAGGGCCCCGTCTGTATAAACACCGGATGGGATGTATATAAAGGTAGATACGACGGGGACATGTCCTATATGCGGGGAGAAGGATTCCCATCCCCTTTATATACATCCCATCCGGTGTTTATACAGACGGGGACCTGTCCTATATGGGGGAGAAGGATTCCCATCCACCTTATATAATACCATCCGGTGGTTATACAGACGGGGACCTGTCCTATATGGGGAGAAGGATTCCATCCACCTTTATTACATCCCATCCGGTGTTTATACAGACGGGACCTGTCCTATATGGGGGAGAAGGATCCCATCCCCCTTTATACATCCCTCGGTGTTTATACAGACGGGGACCTGTCCTATATGGGGGAGAAGGATTCCCATCCACCTTATATACATCCATCCGGGTTTATACAGACGGGGACCTGTCCTATATGGGGGAGAAGGATTCCCATCCACCTTTATATACATCCCATCCGGTGTTATACAGACGGGGACCTGTCCTATATGGGGGAGGTTCCCATCCACCTTTATAACATCCATCCGGTGTTGATACCAGACGGGGACCTGTCCTATATGGGGGAGAAGGATTCCCATCCACCTTTATACATCCATCCGGTGTTATACAGACGGGGACCTGTCCTATATGGGGAGAAGGATCCCATCCACCTTATATACATCCCATCCGGTGTTTATACAGACGGGGACCTGTCCTATATGGGGGAGAAGGATTCCCATCACCTTTATAACATCCCATTGGTGTTATACCGACGGGGACCTGTCCTATATGGGGAGAAGGATTCCCTCCACCTTTAATTACATCCCATCCGGTGTTATTACAGACGGGGACCTGTCCTATATGGGGAGAAGGATTCCCATCCACCTTTATATACATCCCATCCGGGTGTTTACAGACGGGGACCTGTCCTATATGGGAGAAGGATTCCCATCCACCTTTATATACATCCCATCCGGTGTTTTATACAGACGGGGACCTGTCCTATAGGAGGAGAAGCTTCAACCAACTTTATATACATCCCAATCCGGTGTTTATACAGACGGGGACCTGTCCTAGGATGGGGAAGGATTCCCTCCACCTTTATATAATCCATCCGGTGTGTTTTACAGAGGGGACCTGTCCTATATGGGGAGAAGGATTCCCATCACCTTATATACACCATCCGGTGTGTTATACAGACGGGACCTGTCTATATGGGGGAGAAGGATTCCCATCCACCTTTATATACATCCCATCGGTGTTTTATACGACGGGGACCTGTCCTATATGGGGAGAAGGATTCCCATCCACCTTTTATACATATCCCATCCGGTGTTTTACAGACGGGGACCTGTCCTATATGGGGAGAAGGATTCCCATCCACCTTTATTACATCCCATTCGGTGTTTATACAGACGGGGACCGTCCTATATGGGGAGAAGGATTCCCATCCACCTTTATATACATCCCATCCGGGGTTTATACAGACGGGGACCTGTCCTATATGGGGAGAAGGATTCCCATCCACTTTATATACATCCCATCCGGTGTTTATACAGACGGGGACCTGTCCTATATGGGGAGAAGGATTTCCATCCACTTTATATACATCCATCGGTGTTTATAAGACGGGGACTGTCCTATATGGGGAGAAGGATTCCCATCCACCTTTATATACATCCATCCGGTGTTTATACAGACGGGGACCTGTCCTATATGGGGGAGAAAGGATTCCCATCCACCTTATATACATCCCATCGGTGTTTATACGACGGGACCTGTCCTATTGGGGAGAAGGATTCCCATCCACCTTTATACATCCCATCCGGTGTTTATACAGACGGGACCTGTCTCTATGGGGAGAAGGATTCCCATCCACCTTTATATACATCCATCCGGTGTTATACAGAGGGGGACTGTTCTATATGGGGAGAAGGATTTCCATCCACCTTATATACATCCATCCGGTGTGGTACACGACGGGGACCTGTCCTATCTGGGGAGAAGGATTCCCCATCCACCTTTATATACATCCCATCCGGTGTTTATTACAGACAGGGACCTATCTATATGGGGAGAAGGATTCCATCCACCTTATTAACATCCCATCCGGTGTTTATACAGACGGACCTGGCCTATATGGGGAGAAGGATTCCCACAACAGACGGGGACCTGTCCTATATGGGGTGAAGGATTCCCATCCACCTTTATATACATCCCATCCGGTGTTTATACAGACGGGGACCTGTCCTATATGGGGTGAAGGATCCCCATCCACCTTTATATACATCCCATCCGGTGTTTATACAGACGGGGACCTGTCATATATGGGGAGAAGGATTCCCATCCACCTTTATATACATCCCATCCGGTGTTTATACAGACGGGGACCTGTCCTATATGGGGGAGGGTTCCCATCCACCTTTATAACATCCCATCCGGTGTTATTACCAGACGGGGACCTGTCCTATATGGGGGAGAAGGATTCCCATCCACTTTATACATCCCATCCGGTGTTATACAGACGGGGACTGTCCTATATGGGGAGAAGGATCCCACACCTTATATACATCCCATCCGGTGTTTATACAGACGGGGACCTGTCCTATATGGGGGAGAAGGCTTCCCATCCACCTTTATAACATCCCATCTGGTGTTATACGACGGGGACCTGTCCTATATGGGGAGAAGGATTCCCATCCACCTTTAATACATCCCATCCGGTTGTTTCTACAGACGGGACCTGTCCTATATGGGGAGAAGGATTCCCATCCACTTTATATACATCCATCCGGGTGTTTACAGACGGGACCTGTCCTATATGGGGAGGAAGGATTCCCATCCACCTTATTATACATCCCATCGGTGTTTTATACAGACGGGGACCTGTCCTATATGGAGGAGAAGTTCCACCAACTTTAATACATCCCATCCGGTGGTTTATACAGACGGGACCTGTCCTAGATGGGGAGAGGATTCCCATCCACTTTATATAAATCCAATCCGGTGTTTACAGACGGGGAACCTGTCCTATATGGGGAGAAGGATTCCCATCCACCTTATATACACCATCCGGGTGTTATACAGACAGGGGACCTGTCCTATATGGGGGAGAAGGATTCCCATCCACCTTATATACATCCCATCCGGTTGTTTTATACAGACGGGGACCTGTCCTATATGGGGAGAAGGATTCCCATCCACCTTTTATACAATCCCATCCGGTTGTTTATACAGACGGGGACCGTTCCTATATGGGGAGAAGGATTCCCATCCACCTTTATTACATCCCATATGGTGTTTATACAGACGGGGACCTGTCCTATGGGGAGAAGGATTCCCATCCACCTTATATACATCCCATCGGGTTTATACAGACGGGGACCTGTCCTATATGGGGAGAAGGATTCCCATCCACCTTTATATACTCCCATCCGGTGTTTATACAGACGGGACTGTCCTATATGGGGAGAAGGATTCTCCATCCCTTTATACATCCCATCCGGTGTTTATACAGACGGGAACTGTCCTATATGGGGAGAAGCGTTCCATCCACCCTTTATATACATCCATCCGGTTGTTTATACAGACGGGGACCTGTCCTATATGGGGGAGAAGGATTCCCATCCACCTTATATACATCTCCATCCGGTGTTTATACGACGGGGACCTGTCCTATATGGGAGAAGGATTCCCATCCACCTTATATACATCCCATCCGGGGTTTATACAGACGGGACCTGTCTCTATGGGGAGAAGGATTCCCATCCACCTTTATATACATCCCATCCGGTGTTATACAGAGGGGACTGTCCTATATGGGGAGAAGGATTCCCATCCACCTTATATTACATCCATCCGGTGTTTTACAGACGGGGACCTGTCCTATATGGGAGAAGGATTCCATCCACCTTTACTATACATCCCATCGGTGTTTATTACAGGACAGGGACCCTATCTATAGGGGAGAAGGATTCCCATCCACCTTTATATACATCCCATCCGGTGTTTATACAGACGGGGACCTGTCCTATATGGGGAGAAGGATTCCCATCCACCTTTATATACATCCCATCCGGTGTTTATACAGACAGGTCCCCGTCTGTATAAACACCGGATGGGATGTATATAAAGGTTCACATCTCATGTTCCGATATTTCAAGGACATCGGAAATATTTGAGATTTCAAAATGTTGGGAGTCCACTTTCAATACACGGCTCTCTGCCTCAGCCCAGAGTATTCACAAAGATACTGATTCCCATTATAGCCCAGCTTCGATCTACAATTATATACGCCTGTATGCCTATTTAGACAATATACTGTAAAGGCTCCAGATCCCATACACTAACAAAGAATGTCAACTGATTCTGACGACTTTGCAGGAACACGTTGGCTTCTGAACAGGGTGAAATCTCAGCTGAATCCAGTCCAACAGCTACATATCTAGGGCAGCTATATGTACGGGTTCATTCAGGTGTCACTGCCTCCGGACAAGCAGGAAAGTATTGTGATGCAAATAAAACATCTGATAAATCATCCTGTACTACTGCAAAGAGTGATAACAGATCCTGGGGAAGCTGATATCAACAATAGAATGATCAGTGGGCCATGATTCATATCAGACCCTTACAGCCGAATTCTTCTACAGCAGTGGAACAGGTCAGTGAGGTTCTAGAATATCCTGCTATACAGATCCCCATCAGATCTCTGAATTGGTGGATAGACAAAATAATTTTTCAGCAATTCCGTTGACTGCTCCCACCTGGTTCATTCATCACGGATGCCAGCAGGAGGCTGGGGACTCATCATCATATACCACATGGTACTAGGGGTTGGTCAAGGAAGGAGAGAAATTTTCATCAAACCCGAGAACTCAAGCAGTGTATCTGGCATGATCTCCCTGCAAAAGTATCTGCAGAAAAGATGGTGTGGTACATTAGACATCAGACAGTAGTGGCCTACATCAGGAAGAAGGGAGGTAACTCAAGCAGATCACTAGGAAGTAGCGGAAAAATTACTCAGTTGGGCGAGAACAATCTGTGGACATATCAGCCATTATGTCCGCAGGAGACCATGGTTTCCAGAAGCCCGTCGTTATCAATGTCCAAGCCGAGGAAACTGCCAATACAACTTTATTGACTCAGGGCATGGTAAAACATCCAGGAATAGAGAATTTGGCATTGATCCTGGCTGCTGAAAGGAAACGCTAAGAGAAAAGGGTTATCGGATGCTGTAATAATACACTTATTGCGCTTGGAAAACCACCACGTCTAGAGCATACAAGAGTATGGAAATACCTTTAAAACTGGTGGATGAAAGACAAATTGATTTCTCTACCACCACCATAATTTATATTGTGAGAGTTTCTACAGTCAGGGCTAGAAAAAGGTCTAAGTTAGCCACATTAAAAAGCCCAAAGCTCTGCGTATCAGTACTACTGAGAAACACTAGCAGCGGACCGTTACTTGCAAGGTTTTTCAGGCAGTAAAAACATATAAGACCTAAAAGAACATCAAGCCCTCCTGGGTTCTTCAGTTGGATTGCAGCACCTGACAGAACCGCCATTTGAGCCATTGCAGACTTCCTCATTAACTAGTAGACAACTTTACTTCTGGCTTTATCTCAGCCCATAGAGTGGGGGAAAATATCGGCACGAGAGCTCCGAAGATTATTTCCTTTTTTGAGGACAAAGTTATTCTTAGATGGGATGATACATTCTTACCTAAAGTGGTTTCTACTTTTCATGTAAACCACGAATTATTTTACCTGTTTTTTATCCACACTGCAGGATGAGCAGGAAGAAAAAATGGCCCACCTGGACATGGTAAGAGGTCTTCAGATCTATCTACAAAGAACAGGCAGTATACGCAAAGAGGATCTTTGCTTCTTCTATATGCAGGTCAAAGGACCGATATAGACCATCCAATCTACAGTTGCAAGATGATTGCTCTGGGATAAGTCAGGCTTACAAACAGGCGCGGTGGAACCTCCCTCGGGGTAAACCGCACACTCTACCAGGCAGTTCAACCTGGGGCCTGCCAAGCTGGACTTCGGTAGAAGAAATATGTAAGGCAGCAGCATAGTCGTCTTCCCAGACCTTTAAAAAGCACTATAAATAGATGTGTCCTCAGCGCCCCTGTTCTGGGTTTGGTACAAAAGTGCTGAAGTACTGTACCTCTGTTACATATTTCAAAGTGCAAATCCCTCCCTTGTATTATTAATGCTTGGGTATGTCCCATTCGCCCACTGCCTGTGAAGGAACCGGAAAACAGAACATTTCTTCAAACTTACTGTAATTTTCTTTCCTGATCTCAGTCCACGTTCAGGACAATAAGACTGAGGAAGAGGGAGGGACACCTCACCAAAATAACTTTCTGTCCCTCCATGCGAGCAGCTTAACCATTCGTGCCCCACTGCCATGCTACAGTCCAGGAAAGAAAATTACGGTAAGTTTAAGAAATTTTCTGTGTTTTTCTTTCTTAATCCTTTTGTAGCTCCCTTCTAGCTATCTATATGCAATTGCATCTCCAGATTTAAAGGCCACGTTCCTCGCTTTTAATAAAACTTTACTTACTTTTAAGGCATCTATACTAAAAAAAAAACACATTGCCCTTTGCAAAGTTAAATTCATGTAACTCTGTGCTCCCTAATCCTATCTCTGCAGTACTTTTTTTAACCATGGTGTCAGACTCTCTGTGCAGCACTCCCCCTTCCTTCGGTTACCACCTCTATGTCTCAACTCCGGCTAACCGACAAGCTTATCATGTGAAATAGGAGTTTAAAAGTTCAACATCCTGAAAAACACACCACACACAGTGGCCAATAGAAAGCAGCTGTCCTGGAGACACAAAGAAGAAGGAGAACGTACAGTTTACGATCTCTCACTTTGTGACCCATCATCAATCGTGAAAGTATTAAGAAGGGGGGGTCAAGTGACAGCCTATATCTAACATCAAAGCTACCTTTCTCCCCTGCTAATGCTGTTATCTCTATGTTTATACACGAGCAGGGAGGGGGGATCAAGTCACAGGGATTTGGTGACAGTCCAAGTAGGAGTAGAGGAATGCAATCACGTATTCTTCTAATGGTGTCTCAGGACAGAGAGGGAATCTGAATAAGTGAAGACATCTGGGGGTTGTGAGGAATTATAGAACAATGGAAAGAAAGGAAAAAAGTTCATTTTCCCATTTTTTAAATAATGCCCTTTCACACTTTTCTGATTAGCGTAATCTTTGATTTCTTTGTAACTGTAACTTCACTTTACATCCGTGCCGCCTCGCTAATGGGGCAGGGTGCAGCACAATGCAGAGCGGCACCCTGTAGGGAAGCGGCACTCTCCGCATGTCACTGTCTCTCTTAATTTTTTTTTTTTAAATGGAGGCCGGCATCCGCCGCTGCCCAACTCCCTCCCTAATCTGTTGGGGGGGGGGGGGGAAGCGGACCTACCTACATTAAAAGCATTAGTTACTGAGTGAGTTACAACAACCGGTGTCCGGAGAAGACCGAAGTCCGATCCTGGCTGTCATGCTGACCTCTGCCTCCATCACTCGTTACTCGTTGCGTGCGCTGCGTCGCCGGCCCACGATGTAGTTGACTCAGCGCGCAGCTGACAGAGAGCGCAAGTTGTTCAGCAGTGTGTTCGTGTGTCCCGTGACTCCCGTCCCGGCGGCCATCCAGAGTGAATCTCCTCTGCTCACTGTCAGGACCAGGACAGAAATGCCGCATACTCGTCGACTCGGAGTTGGAGGGAAAGTGGTGAGTCAAGGATATAGGGTTCTGTCTACCCCAACCCCAATTTAATTTCCTGGGCAGGCTGGGGCTGAGATTGGGCCCTACTTGCCTGCACTGCAGGTTTAGGTTTATATTTGTGTGCTGTACTGCGTACGGTGCCAGGGCAGGGGAGGGGGAATGTTTGTGCCAAGTTTTCATGTGCCCAGCAGACATAATAATTAAAATAATGTGCCCAGGCCTGTCCTGTGCCCATCTAATGTAAGATGATAGATAGATAGATAGACAGATAGATAGCAGAGTTAGATCTAGATAGATAGATAATAGATAGAATAATGATAATGATAGATAGATAGATAGATATAGCAGAGTTAATAGATAGATAGCAGAGTTAGATAGATGATGATAGATAATAGATAGACAGTATAGATATATAGATAGCAATAGATAATAGATAGCTAGATAGATAGATAGATAGATGATAGATAGATAGATAGATAGATAGATACGATAGCAATTAGAGATAGATCGATAGCAAAGTAGAATATGATAGCAAGTTAGATAGATAGATCGATAGCAAAGTTAGATAGATAGATCGATAGCAAAGTTAGATAGATAGATCGATAGCAAGTTAGATAGCAAAGTTATAGATAGATAGATAGATGATAGATAGATAGAGGATAGATAGATAGACGTGTATAAAGACGATAGATAGAATCAACGTGTATAAAGCCCCTCCCACTTCTTGACAAGCCACATCCTACTTCCGGACAAAGCACCACCCACTTTTCAAATTATAAAACCACACCCTTCCGGGGCAAGGGGGACGGCAATTTGGCAATTTGTGTCATGGTGGCAAAAAGTCTAGAGACGGCCCTGCTTACATTTACATATAATCGATAATGTTGTTGTAAGATAATTATTTCCCCGCCACTAAACTCAGCCGCTGCCAGTGGTGTAACTACTGCCACCCCCGTGACCACAGGGCCCCGGACGGTAGTAGGGCCCGCCACAAGCCCAAATCCCTACAGTATTCACCCTTTTCTTTTTTTTGAGAAAAAACATCGGCAATCACAATACAAAATCTTTAAATCTGCCCCAGCCCAGGTTTTATACTACAGGCTCCTCGATCCACCGCACTTCCGGTCTCCTCACCCCACTGCTCAGGACCAAAAGAACACAGCAGCTGCAGTGGAGAGGGAGTGAGGAGACCGGAAGTGGCGGTGGAACGAGAGCCTGTAAGTATAAAATCTCTGTCTGGGAGCAGATTTAAGATTTTGCATAAAGCTAGTCCAGGTTTTACGGGTATTGTACAAGATATAGATTTTGTAGAGAGGGGCAGACATTCCTTTAAGTTAAACACGCTGACCTCTTTCTTCCTTGCAATTATTGTTTTAACCATTATTAGAAGAAATTATTTAGCCATGTAAATATTTATTGGTAATATCATGTGATTATGCAATTTGCCCTTTAATAATTTCTATGTGTAAAAGCAAGGTGGACTAGGATAGCTACATTTTGGCCCCTGGCCCATCACTCATGTACCACATCACTGGTAGGCGGAGCTAAGGGTAGAAAATGTTGGAGGGTGAATTCCCTGGTTGTATCCGAGGGAAGCTTCCCCAAACGTTGCATTGATTTATTTGCACAATAATTGTAAATCCACAGAAGTTCTCCTCTTACGTTTTTCGTTTACTGGAATACATAATGAAGGAATACTTTACTGCAAAAGTGAACTATTCCTTTAATGTATTGATTGAAGCCCAGGAGGTTAAGGAGCCATGGCCTTACCTCCGTTCTTCAATCAATATCTCAGGAGCCAGGGCCGAAGGTAAGTATATTACCTTAAACGCAATGCAAACGCTTCCTGGTTCTAATCTAATTAACCCATGAAGCCGGTCTGAGATTCCATCCGCAGCGGTGGATCATGTTAAGGTAAATATACTTTATTATACCTCGGCCCGCTTCCTGTTGAGTGATTGAAGAACGGGAGGTAAGGCATAGCTCCTTAACGCCAAGGGATTCAATCAATACATTAAAGGAATAGTTCACCTTTCCAGTGAACTATTCCTATACCCTCTGGGTAGGGGTGTGGAGCATTGCACCTACCAAGCATTAGGCTGGTGATCCTCAAAACTACGGCTCTCCACATGTTTGAAAAACTACAACTCCCAGCATTCCTAATTACAGAAGGAAGCCTAGATGCTGGGAGTGTGTAGTTTCAAACATCTGGAGAGCTATAGTTTTGAGGATCCCTGCATTAGGCCATGCCAGCACTGTGTGCTAGAGTGAAGCTGGATTGTATTGGCCCTGCATCAACACACACCACCACGCACAAACCGATATACTATTATAATATCTTTCCTATTTGTATTGTAGGCCGGGCAGACGGCTTTATGTTGCGGTCAGTCACGGAAGGGCTGGATGTGGTTCGGGCCCTGCTGGAATGTGAGCAGCACGTCAACATTCAGGATCACGATGGCTCCATGCACTCATTGTGCGTGTGAACACGGACACGCAGAAATTGTTAGTTTGCTATTGGCTGTTCCAGCAGTGATGTTTCATGACAGACAATGTAAGTTACAGACTGTGTACTAGTAGAATGGACACGTCTCAGACACGTTATCTATAGGTACATTGTCATCTTTCTTGTTTTTTTACTAGGATGGAAGTACGGCTCGTCCATTGCGCTGGAAGCTGGACATATGATATTGCAATGCTGCTATAGCACATAAACGCCAAGATTGGCAATAAGGTTAGGATGGATCCACAGGAGGAGAGGATATGGGACACGGAGTTTATCTTAGGGTGACACAGCAGAAGGGGACCATGGGACATGGAGTATTCTCTCCAACTGCAGGGTGACACAGACAGGAGGAAACTATGGGAAATAAAGTCTGTCCCTCTAAGGTGGCCATACATATATTCGATTTTACTTACCCGACCGAGGATCTCGCGACGTTCGATCGATCCTTCCGGAACTGCTCTCCCGTTCTTTATGCGACCGACATTCGATCGCAAAATGAATGGATGATTCGCGATCACGTCGGTGGCATGAAAGAACGGAGGGCTGTTCCGGCAGGATCGATTCGCACGTCCGCGAGATAATAAATCATATATATGTTATGGCCACCTTACTGCAGGGCAACACAGTGAAATAGTAGGAACAATGGGCACATATTTATAGAGGTTAATATTGTATGACTGATAATGATCCTTTATAAGGGTTGAAATCTTCACCGCTATATCGGGATTGCTTGTGCTACGTTCGTATGGGCTAGTCCTAAAAGTAGGTTTTTTCTAGAAATCTTATCTACTATTCCCCTATGAAGAGTGAAGGCTGGGCAATACCCTCACAGACGCAGGACAGATAACTAACAGAAAGGGGCCAAGAGTCCACTGTACGAAATGTGTAGGAGCTTTAGACTGAAGGGAGCGATGGGAAATCTGCTGTGTGTGTTGTTAGACCCAAAACCTGCGTCTCATTGTGATTTTTTATGTTTTTTAATCACAGCGATCCACCTCAAACTTAAATGCCAGACTAAACCAATCAGATGAACCCATAAGAGAGGAGGTTGGTGTGAAGTCAATCTTGGGCCCCAAGATACTCTGCAGGCCGTCCAAACTTGTAGGGCCCGGAACTGCACTGCCAAAACCACTAAGGATTATACACCCTGCTTCAGCACGCAGAGTGGAGGGGAGGATCACAATAACATATAGCACCGTGATCCACACGAGGAAATAGAACTAGGCAATCAAAGGGATGTAAGGGCGGACAGAGACATCAGCCATGATGGACATCATGACGTAAAAGGAATAGTAGAGCATAAATGTGAGAGAAGGTGGGTTGTTGGTGTAAGTACATGTAGACATACACAGGGAGAAGGTACAAGTATGGAGCACACTGGCCTCATATAGGCCCCATTATCTATGTCGACTTATCAAAATAATCATCTCTGCGACAACCCTGGCCTCGGAACTATTCATTTTTCTAATGGAATATGATTAATGGTTCAGGGGTTTTCAAAAATCACCGGCTAAGCAACTATTGGGGCCAGAACCTTAATCTAACACAGTGGGGGTATTTAGGTAGAGATGCAGTTTGACCCTTGTGTTATCACCAATAGAAACTATGTTAATGAACATCAGGGTAGACACACACTCAAAGTGCAAAACTGCAGGTATTGTTACCATGTTTTTAGTAACGTGGAATAACTCACCATGCTCATAATGAACAAAGTCGCAGATGCAGAGTCGGCCACTCAGACACTAGTGGTGATCCCAGTGATCACCAGCAAATCGTTATCTTGCAAGTACATGAAAGCTTCATGTGACGAGAAAACAGCCCAACAAAAGTGGACGTGACTGAAGGTATTTTTGGAGGATTTTGTAAGGTACGGGAAAGCCCACTTGAGCATTGGGGAACTAACCGGGGTTGTTTTAAAGCCGCGTTAACAGATGTACAGGTTTTAACACAGCCTTTACGACGGAAATAAAGAGGTTGCTGCAAACAATGTACCGAGGCCAATCACAGCTCTTTAGGTGGAATCTTTACGCCAGCAATAATCGCTTAAGTGGTTAGCCCATCAAATGGTATATCGAGCCCATATTGGCTCGGTGGCATTCTAAGGGGCAGTGAGAGGGCACATAAGCCGCTCTGACATCGCCCTATATGTGCATTAGAAAAAGCGTGACAATTGAACTGTAAAAGGGACATGGAGAAGGGAGACGACATAGACTGGGTAAAACTCTTTGATTCGAGGAAATGTCTTTGTTCTCTCCCTATACCAGCCAATTACAGCTCATTCCATAGCTTTCAGCAATAATATTACAGATGTTGCTTGTGGATACAGGCATGCATATATCATATTTTTGTTATGCGTACATATATGTGGAGAAGTTCCTGATACCTGTATTTTCTATACAAGTGCAATTGCTATATAAATATATATATCAAAGATTATACCCATACGCCCGTGTCATGTGATCCTTCTAATGTAGGTGCGCCACGAGACAAGACAGGGTCGTTATCAGTAGACAAAAACCGATTCATATAGTTTTAAATAAGAACGCACAGCTACAAAATGTCAGTAAAAATGTGCCGTATTTCGTGGTGCGGCTGTGATCTCGACAGGGGACTGCAGCCGATTGGTCACTAACACACTAAGGGAACGGCCTCCCAATCATAAGTGTGTGTGTTCTTCATGTGGGAAACCACTGTTGGTCATTAGGTTCCACTAGCGAAAATTAAAGGCCAAGGACCTCTTTCATGCTTTGTGTCTTAAATAACTGTATTGGTGTTTTGTTATTTAGGTATCATTATTTAAAGGGAAAACTAAAGTCAACAACTTATTCCCAATTTAGCCAGGACATTCCACAAACATACATCAAAGCTGTGTGTCACATTCTCCTTTCGTGTGGCTGGGTGGGGGTGATTTATAGAACTTAACTTGCTGGTACTTGAGGTATTTCCCATAATCCACCGCAGTGCACTTCACAATGCGTTCTATACTCAACACGATTAAAACAAGAACTCAGGACTTGCTTCCTAGACGACTAACATCACATAGATCTCCCTCTCCCTGGCACAGAATGGGATTACCAAGGCAGTATTTTTTAAGAGTGTGTAAACAATTAATGCTCCTGTCGCCTAACAATTGATTATTCCTTTGCTTTTACATGACAAAAAAGATAACACTGTTTGTAAGGTAATTTCTTAAGGATAACCATGGATGTTAGAAAACAATATTAACATGTTCAGTAAAAAAATAAAATTCGGTGGGAATTGAACCTTGCAACACTTATGTAATTTGTAATGCTAAAAGCAAACCTAGGAATATTTACCAACCGGTAGTGTTTAATTATCATTCCTTTTTAAAAATACTATAAACGTACCCCTGCTTTATAAACTTCTGCCCCTTGTAGAGAGTTACTCATGCATATCTGCCCCTAAAATAATGCCCTTTGTTGGCAGTGACCCTAGTATTTTTTTTTTTGCACAGTTGGGAATAAGTTGAAATAGTCAGGGCATCATGAAACTCCTTAGTGACTTTATAATAATCCTTCACATGTTACAATCTGGGTTACATTATTCACTATATTAAAGCACTATGTCAAACTATATTATCACCTTATAATTGTTGGCTATTTCACATATCATGTGACCTCTGTCAAATAACGACCGGTTATAGACCACTACTGGCCGGCAATCAAGGAGTATCCCCAAACACTACCCAGCCTTAGTCCTGAAGGATTCTGTGCAGGAGAGAAATACAGTGTGTGTGAATGTATGTGTCCCATTGTGTGTAAGATCTTCCATAGAATGCGATTACACGTATAATTTATATGGCTCAACAGAGAAGGTAAATAAGATAATCTATATATAATGAGTGGTTAATTATAGTGTATGGGTGTCTAAGACACAGATCTATAATAGTATAGGCATCATTATAAGGTATCGACATGGGCGTGGTCCTGGAGTTTTACCGGATGACAGTTTGAGTTTTGTGGTTTTTTTTTTTTACAAAAACAGAGTTTGTATCTGTCCTGGCTGAATCACAAAAATAAAAAATATATACTTGTTTTGTAATTAGACATTAATCAATCACCTACAAAATGTAGATAGGTTTACTCCTTATGTTTGGCCACAATTAGGTCAGAAAAAGAAAAGGAAGATTTTTATACAGGACCAGGCCAGAAAAAGGATGTAAAGTAAGGCTCGATATCCGCAATACCGTATCGATTATAACTGCGCATTATTTATTAGTTTCACTTAATTCATTTTATTATTTTATTCATTTATTTTTAAGACTTTTATTTTATTTTATTATTTTTCATTTCCTTTAATTTAATTTCACTTTTATTTTATTGATTTTTTTGGTCACTTTTAATTATTATTTACTTCACTTAATTATTTGAATTTCACTTATATTTATTTCACGTTATATTATTCTTTAGTATTTTATTCATTTTATTCACTTTATAATTTTATTTCATTTATTATTTATTTCATTTTTATGTTTATTTATTTATTTCATACTTATTTATTATTTGTATTTTTATTATATTTATTTCACTTAATATTTATGTATATTTTTATCTGATTATTATTATTATGATTTTCATTATTATTATTATATTTCATTTATCATTTTGATTATTGATGTTCATCTATTATGTTATTTTACTAGTTCCTTATGTCAGTTTATATTTGATCATTTGTAGTATTAATGTTCACGTTACATTTATTCATGTTATTATTTTATTCACTTAATTATGTTAGTTTCATGTTTATATTATTTACTTTCACGTATATAGTTTTATCATTGGTTAATTATTTCCTATTCATTTTCTTCTGTTTTATTATTTTGATATTTTATTCACTTATTAATTTTATTTCATTTATTATTTTATTTCATTTATTATTTATTTCATTCTCTATTTTATTTCATGTATGTATTTTTTTATTGCTTTTACTTTATGTATTTCTACTTATTTTTCACTATTATTTAATTTTCATTATATTTATTTCACTAATTATTTGTCAGTTACTTTATTTTTATTTCACTTTAATTATTTTATTTCATTTTATTAATTTTCACTTACTATTTTATTTCATTGTATTTTTGATTCACATTACTGTATTCATTTGTTTATATTCACTTAATTTGTATTACTTATTTAATTTTCTTATTATGTATTTCATTTTATTGCATTTCTGTATTATATTGATTATTCATCTTATTATGTTATTTTATTTATATTAGATGTTCTTTTATCTATTATTCTATTCTTAATGTATTTATTTCAGTTTATTCTCGTTATCTATTATTTTTATTTCATTTTATTTTTTCACTATTATTTTATTGCATTTTTTAATAATTATTTATTTCACTTACTTATTTATTTCACTTTATTATTTAATTTTTCATATTTTATTCATTTTATTATATTTTATAATGTCATTTTATTAGTTTATTCATTTTATTATTTTTATGTCCATTATTATTTTATTTATTCATTTATTTTTTATTTTCATTTTATATTTTTATTTCATCTATTATTTTTATGTAGATTTCTTTATTATTGTTATTTCACTATTATTTTATTTCATTTATTATTTTATTTCACTTGTATTATTAATTTATTTATTTACTTATATTATTCATGTTTATTCTTTTGTTCTCACGTTATATTTTAGTTGCACTTTATTGATTTATTTCACTTAATTATTTTATTTCACTTCTGAGTTATTATTTATTATTATTTATTTCAAGCTAGTTTTCATGTATTATTTCATTTCCCGTATGTATTTTATTTCACTTATTATCTTTATTTCACTTAATTATCTTTTTTTCACTTTATTATCTAATTATTTATTTTCATTAATTAGTTTATTTCATTTATTTATTTCATTCACTTGTATATGTTTTATTTCACTTATATTTAATTTCACTTAATTATGTTATATTCCTTTTATTATTTAAGTTATTGTATTTTCACTTGAATTGAGTTATTTTCATTTATTATTCATTTCACTTTCTTATTTTATTTCACTTTATTGATGTTATTTCACTTAATTATTCTACGGCACCAATAGTTAAAATGTGGCCGCTGATCCACAATACTGGAGAATCGAAATCTCGTCAACGAGGAGATAATATCGGTAATTACAAATACGAGGTATTCTATATATCCGTATTTGAGGACAGGTAGTACAAATCCGTACGTTAAACTAATTATCATTTAAACTTTCATTCCGTATCAGCTGGACTGATCGGTCCCCATGACAGCATGGCCAGGTAACCTACGGAAAAGCGCATAGAATACGAAGGGTATTTTATAGTGGTGAAAGTAACCAGTATTCACTTTTGCTTTCTATTTTATTCTAATTGAATTCTAATTGTTTCTAAATACATATCTATTCTAATTCTCTCAATGAATCTAATGGCCATCTCTCAATGTGGGGACAATCTGGAAAATGTCTAAAGTTGTTATGAAAATGTAAAATATATTAGAAAACTAAGAAGAAAATCCTGCCTGAATTTTCATGTTTTTAGTTACCGGCTATTTTCTCATTCTGAACTCATCAGTGTTTTAAACCGTCTGTCTATTCTGCTGTTTTCTGGCTTTCAGGGTGATCGCTGACCTAGATACATTGTTCATGCTCAGTAATCTTTAGCTCAGTTTGATAATTTTCTCCATTTTTAGTGTTTTTTTCCTTTCATGTTATTAGTGGAATGGAATGTGATAAAGACACTAGGCAGCCTTTCCTATATCCGGGTTATTTATAAAAGTTCTTACCGTTAAAATTGTGCTAATGTTTGCCCCACAATCAAATGTAGCTTTCAGATGTTAAATAAGATCTATATGGTTAGGCAAAATTAGCTCCATTTTTAACGACAAGACTTTTATTGAAATCTCCCTGTATTTATTATTTACAACTAGCAATGTCCGGTTTTCATCCAACTCAAATTGGCTAGGCTAGTTTTTTCAGGGGCAATCACTCAATTGGATGACAGCACAAGGGGCCATATTTATAAGCCACAGTATCGCTTTTTAGCGACCGCGACTTAACGATTCGGTACGTAAATTTCATCTTAGACCAATTGGAGATTAACGATCGTAAATTACGATACCGATTGTAATCTACATTTCTAATCAATGATTTACGATCCCCATAGAATACCATTGCGGTAGTTTTACTACAATACAGTATTCTAACTTGAACGTTCGTTGATTAACGAACATTCGGAACGTAATGTACAACCGCGATCGAAATTAACTACCTGCGATATCGCTAAAAAGCGATACCGGTTTATAAATATGGCCCAAAGTACAACCACAAACCTTACCCATCTGAAATTAAAACAGACCTAAGCCGATCCACACCCACACCGGATCCGACATTCACTTCAGCTCCCCGCCAACAAAATGTAACAGACCAGCAACCCCTCCTCAACCGATCCACAACCCATTCAAACCTATGGTAAAACCCAAACTGCAAATTTGGTAAACCGTATGTACCAACCAGATGCAGGCTCCATTTCCGACTCAACCTCAATAACATAGGCCATTGATCTCAAGGTTTCTCATGTGTGGCCCCGATATACCTTTGAGGTCCACCCATAGATCTATAAGGGCTACCGTTATAGGTTATCATTAAAATGTGAGCAGCGCAAGTCACAAATCGTCACTGATTACAGACTGACTGCAATTAACTGTTTTATTTGTGTTCATTTTAAATTCGCGTTGCAATCAGCACTGCCCTAAAAATGACATTACTGCTGGATGTAACACTGAGTGATGGGGGAAGTTGTCCCAGATATGAACATATTAGGCTGGGAGGTCTGGTATATAATACAATCATGGGAGCTTCCCTCGTCCTGAGTTAGTTTGTGGTTCTTGCCCTGTGCGTCTCCTCGGAAGTTCAGCACCAACTGACTGTGCAGCTTCAGACCCCCTAAAGGCTCCTCTAAAGAGAAACAGGTCCCCGTCTGGTATAAAACACCGGATGGGATTATATAAAGGAGGGGAATCCTTCTCCCCCATATAGGACAGGTCCCCTTCTGTATAAACACCGATGGGATGTAATATAAGGTGGATGGGAATCTTTCTCCCCCATATAGGACAGTCCCCGTCTGTATAACACACCGATGGGAGGTATATAAAGGTGGATGGGAATCCTTCTCCCCCATAAGGGACAGGTCCCGTCTGTATAAACCCCGGATGGGATGTTATAAAGGTGGATGGGAATCCTTCTCCCCATATAGGACAGTTCCCTGTCTTTAACACCGGATGGGATGTATATAAAGGTGGATGGGAACCTTCTCCCCCATATAGGACAGTCCCCGTCTGTATAAACCCCGATGGGATGTATATAAAGGTGGATGGGAATCCTTCTCCCCATATAGGACAGTCCCTGTCTGTATAAACCGGATGGGATGTATATAAGAGGGGATGGGAATCCTTCTCCCCATATAGGACAGCTCCCTGTCTGTATAAACCCCGGATGGGATGTATATA